>JAAXCT010002987.1:0-48862 GCA_012490785.1 Eragrostis nindensis | reverse complement strand
GACGAGAAACTTCAAAGTTGTCAGTTGTCACAAGCATAATAAAGATCATGTACAATATCAGAACCAGTTCATCGCAGACTTTACATTCTTATAATCACATTGAAAGCATGTGAAAGTACGTACCACCGTATTGTCTTTCTCTAGATTCTGCCAAACAGCACTCAAAGCTTCCATGAAAAGGACACGCCCTCCACACCTCCGGTCTGTTATGATGCACTTGATCTCACACGAAAGCGCTCCTAGGAATAGAAGGTGCCGTGCGATTTTGTAATGTCGCGAAGTCACTTCAGTGGTAGATCAGGCGAAGCAGAGAAGCGACCGTGCCATCATTCTGACAGTAACGTCGAAGCTGATATTCCGCTGGTTCCACTTCGTTGAACTTGCTTGGTACACAATGCAAGTAGCTGACGGTATCGTTGTCATCCATCCAATCCTTGGTGGATAAGCTTGCAGGTTACTAATTGACTAAACATGATTCAGATCCGACAACAGGATCTATGGAAACACCTCATTTTCCGTAGCTCAATCTGGTTACAGGGACAGCCGCAATTCATAGGAAAAATTCCTAAAAAAGGGCCTGCTAGGAGCATTAGTGCATTACTGAAACCAACATTGATGAGGGTGTAAATCGATTTCAGATTACTGCTGCTGCTGAGAGCTTGGGGCCGGCACCTGAGCCCAGCAATAAAGCATGCAACCATTATATCCGGCACTCAGCAATGGCCCTGTACCGCTGTTATCACGTCCATCTGGAATGACCGTACGCTCCGCGTTGCTGGAATTCAGAAAAATCATTGGATTCAGAACAGGCCGGAGGAGAGGACAGGTTTAAAAGTGGGGAAATATGACTCGTCAGCGAGGCCGAGAGAGAGATGCCCAACGATCATTCATTACGACTACTATAAATACGAGAGAGAACGATCATGATTCCTTGTCCCCGATTTGGACAGCGACGGGTTTTTTACGCGAAACACGTCTTCAGAGAGATCCGTGGATCAAATGGCGAGTTGTTAATTACACGTTTCGGTACAGCGTGGAGAATCTTGTAGTGCATGCTTGAGCCCCCGTGTTGTTTCCGTGGCGCCAGGTGCACACGCTGAACAAAGACATCCCCAGAAGAAGTTAAGAGTGAATTATCAAAGAGATGTGAAATGAGGAGGAGAAAAACCACCTCGGAGTCTAAGGATTGATGGAGAAGTTATGCGCACGCTCGCTCGTGTCGTTCGTTTGCCGAGTCGCCCTCGTTCCAAATATTTGCAGCGCCTCGTTTCGATCGGAAGCCCCAGCTGCTGCTCAACCATCTGCGCACAAACGCACACGAGCCTTGCTTGCACGGGTTGCAGGGTCGCCGTCGCGTCCCGCCATCGCGCAGCCGAAAAGCAGCAGCAAGCGTCTTTCCGTCGACGCTTGCGGCCTGACGGGAACCGGCCGCGCGGCAGACACGAGTCGCGCATCGAAGCAACAACAACAACAAACTTTACCGGGCGTGAAGCTGGCACACGTCTTCGAAATCTTCTGTGTCCTTGAAAGAGAAATCTCGTTTCAGGCGTGCTTGCTACTCCATGGCGATAATACGAACAACAAACGAGAGATTTTGATCGGTGTTGGCTGCAGAATGAAGCGGCCGCCGAGAGCAGAGCAGAGCAGGCTGGCGTTGGCGAGGAGACTTCACTTGGCTGGGAAGCAGGCTCTCCTCACCTGGTCTGTTTTCAGCTCAGCTGCCACGCCATCACCAAAACAACTCCAGCGAGCGAGCGAGCGAGCGAGCGAGATTTTGACCTTTCCCCAACCCCACCCGTTTTCCTTCTTGGCTCCCTTGAACGCTCCCCCTCCCTTCCCTTGCCCCGCACTCCACACGAGCTCCCAAGCCAAACAAATTCACTGACAAATGGACCCACCATTACAACGTCCCAAGCTAGTGGCACATGACGTTAGTGAACGTGTGCGCGTTACGTGCTCGCGCGCTGTACTGCGTGCGCTTCCCTCCCCCATAAAACGAGAAGCAACAGCCGCAACAAACTCCTCGCCGGCAGCCTGACACAGAAGCTACTACGCAGCCTTCGATAGAGAAGAGAGAGACAGAGAGAGATGAGGTCACGGGTGGCGCTGGAGCCGCTGGCGGAGGAGCCCGGCGGCGGGGAGGACGAGACGTCGCGCCGGCGGTCCGGCCTCCACGCGGCGCTCCACCGGTGGGCGCGCCTCCTCTCCGGAGGCCGCCAGGGACGACACCCGGCCGGCCGCCGACCCCCCCCTTCGCGTCCTCCTCTCCGTCCTCGCCTGCCCGCTCTCCCCCGTCCCCCTCCTCCCTCGCCTCCCCCGCAACGTGAGTACTTACTTGCTCCATCCCTCTCCGTGCACGCATCGATCGACCGACCACCACGCAGCACGCTGCACGCCGCGCGCGTTTGCTTTGCTTAGAGTCATAGAGTGATGTGGTTGGTCCGCCGTATACGCGCAGGTTGCGTCGTCGGCGAGCAGTACATCATCGAGCAGTTCAGGGCGACGACGGGGTGCGCCAAGCTAGAGGAGGGCGGGGTGAAGAGCATGTACGCGTCGGGCCGGGTGCGGTGGCGATGCTGCAGGATCCCGCCGGCGGCGGGACGGCGCGGGAGCGGCGGTGGCGGCGGAGGGAAGGACGCACGAGGGGAGCTTCGTGCTGTGGCAGCTGGCGCCCAGCATGTGGCTCGTCGAGATGTCCGTGGTGGGGCAGCACGTCGCGGCGGGAAGCGACGGCCGCGTCGCCTGGCGCCGCACGCCCTGGCTCGGCGCCACGCCGCGCGGGGGCTCGCGCCCGCTCCGACGCGCCCTCCAGGTTGGCACTCCTCCCGTCCCGTTTCCCTCCACTGCGCGCCGCTGGCTTTTGTGGCATCGTGATGCCCATCGCCGATATAGTATTTTTTTTTTCTCCCCACCTTTCCATTTCGCTTTTGCTCGTCGCTTTGTCTATCACCATGGCATGCCTCGCATGCACCGCGTTACTGCTAGCTAAGCCGCGCCCAAATGACAGGTGGGCCCCACGCGCCCTCCTCCTGCTTTCTCTGCTTTTGCATGCCATCGACTGAAGCCTCGCTCCTGCTTTTGCGCACGCCCCCTTTGGCTTTGCGAACATGAGAGAGAGAGAGAAAAAAAGAGAAGAAGATCCACTAAACAACGGGAGAACAGCTCGATGCCATGAAGAATCTTTGTTAAAAAGCGCTTGGATGTATATGCCATATACTGTATCGCCACTGCACAGTTGTTATCTTGGGATCTGGAGCCAGTAGTCCGCTTCTGCTGCATGCCACATCGTTGATGTCATGATTGTCTCATGCTTCGTCGCAAAACAAAAAAATAAAATTTGATTGCCTCATGCTCCCCTTCGAGTTGTGCAGGAGAGAGCCTTGCTACAGGTCTGAAGTCCAATCTGGCTTTGTTTGACCTGTGGAGAGGGCATTAGGTAGTGTGAGATCAGCTGCCCTTATGCAATTTGCATCCATCACATGGGACTAGAATATCTGTGTCTATGGGCTGCCCTTTTTATAAAGTGCCTACTGTCAGATGTCTGAATGTTTCATAACTGGGTTTCAGTTCATCATTAACTTAGATTAGGCACTTTAATATAAGTTTAACCTGAGCAACTTGGCAAATGGGAATCTTTTTTTATATTAGGTTCTTGCTCAGCAGAGTGTATATGTTAGTGTGTGGTGAGAGTTGACTGAAAACGAGTTTATGTTTTGTTGAACAATTTGGCAAGGAGAATACTAACAACATTTCTTCAGCATTTGATTGTTGTGATTAGACTGTAGGTCATGAAAAAGTGTCCCCAATCCTCTGAAAGAAAATAAATCAAGGCCATGACACGAACTTAGAATTGTTGAGGGATTCTTATAGGAAATACTGACATCCCAACATTCTAAAAGCACCATAAGATTTTGTGTGATTAAACCAGCAAATAAAGTCCTGTCTTTAAGGTTGTCAGTTGGTAGTTTTAAGAAAACTAGTCTAACCGACCTGTCAGTAGGAAAAATGTATGCTGAGGCCATGATCAGATCCTCTTAATCTCCAGGCTTACCGAACATTTTAATTAATTCTGCAGAGTAGTTTGTCTGATCAAGCCTAACTGTTTGAACGTTGGATTGATGAGGCCAGCACATTAGTTAACTGTTTCAGTCTTTCGTTTAGGGCGTACCATTAGCCCATTTTGATATTGAAGTTAGTTCAAGTGAGTGTATGACTTTGCTGGCAATTTGATGAAGCAAATAATGCAGCTTTCTCAGTCTTATTGACTATTATAAGAAGCTAGTATATTTCTGATCAGAAAAACAGAGCAGATTAGGCATGCCAGACGCAATTGCACACCATCTAAGTCCAAACGCTCACTAATATTCTTTCAACAAAAGGTTCACTAATTAATAACCTATGGAAATAGTTAGGAAACATAAAGAGCGTCCCACTTCAACAGGTATTCATGTTGAAGGCTTGTACGGATGCAGCACATATGTTGAGGCTCTTAGCTGTTTGTACCACCCTAGAGAAACTTTTTTATTACAATTAATGGTGTTTTGTTTAGTAGCACAGCACTATTTATATCAGCAGTGTCCTCTTGTCTCAAGCGAATAAATTAAGGTGTACCGACATGTTCTTACCTTAGCCCAAACGTTGGCATGGCACAAGGAATGCACTGCCAGTCCCCCTTACCTATTTCATGCTTCATTGTCCCTGATGAGAAGTACTAAATATTCTAAATTTTCCCAATATAGAATTATGAGTGATAAGTTAAGGTTCAGAGCATAAGCTTATGCAACTGGCTACACTTAGACTACCAATTTCTTGGCGAATCTGACCTGCTCAAGGGAAATTTCCTGGTTCTAGAGCACCGAACACATGTATGCCAACTAGTCAAGCAGATTTATCTGCCCACCTTCTGTGGCGAAGCTTCCCGGTGTTGTTAGTAGTTCTGTCAACTTGATGAGAAACTGTACAGAAGTTCAGTTCTGTCAGTGTCAAAATTTTCATGTGCCTACAAACTGAAACCATTTCAGTTTTCATCCAGATAAATTCTTGCAGAGTCAGACTGGTATCGTGGTCACAGAGCGACGTGATGAGTTTCGATGAGCTTTGCCAAAATATCCAATTACTCATTAGCATGTTCACTGACAGTAAACCGATTTGTGCATGCAGGGCCTGGACCCCGTGACGATCGCGTCCATCTTCTCGACGGCGGAGCACGCCGGCGAGAAGCAGGTGACGGCGAGGATTGCTTCGTGCTGCGCCTGGACGTTGGCCCCTCGGTGCTGTCGAGCTGGAGCGACGGCACGGCGGAGGTGATCCGGCACGGGCTGACGGGGTTCTTCAGCCAGCGCAGCGGGCTCCTGGCGCGCCTCGAGGACTCGCAGCTGACCCGGATCCAGTCCCCCGGCGCGCCGGCCATGTACTGGGAGACCACCATCGCGTCCACCGTCTCCGACTACCGCGCCGTGGACGGCAGCGGCGGCGTCGCCGTCGCGCATGCGGGCACGTCGACGGCGCACCTCGCACGGTTCGGCGTGGGCGTGCGCGCGGCGCGCGTGGTGACGCGGATGGAGGAGACGTGGACGCTCGACGACGTGGCGTTCAACGTGCCGGGGCTGGGGCCCGACGCGTTCATCCCGCCGGAGGAGGTCAGGCGGAGCCGCTCCTACGGCGCCATCGCCGCCGGCAAGTGAACTTATCAGGCGTACTGTCCGCGTGTGTAACATAGCTTGCGTAGAGAGAGAGAGCACCGTAGTTTCTTCTTCTTCTTTTTTCCTTCTCTTTGTTATTACTTGTGAGCGAGCGAGCGTGGCGGCGACAATGGATCGTGCATGTACATATGTGTACCTGATTTATCGAAAATAATATCTCCACAAAAAAAGAAGAAGAATCCTCTTTTGAATCTGAAAAATCTGCATGGCGTACTAACTACTAACACGTGAACACCTGTATGTAAAAATGTTGTCGACGCCAGCTGCGGCAGCTCGCATACTCTGAAAAGGCCATCTCGAAAATGCATGTAAAGTACGTTCGTGATCTGCCAGAGATATCGCGTACTAGTATATGGGTTATCTGTACATCCTGGTAGCACAAGTAGGATCATGGCTGCAGAAGTCAGTGGTCACTTTGGAAGTAGGTTTTGGTGGTTTTCGGATGGTTGGCACTTGACACTGTCTGCAAACAAGCGGCATTAGCATGCTGTCCGTTTCTGCCGAAGCTTTCCTTCCATTACAACTGTAAACCCCGTCCTCGCCTCCTTGTCCGTTTCCGCCTGGCATCAGCACTTTCGCATGTTTCCAGTGCGATCACGTCACCAAAAAAGTTTTACAGGCCACACGACGGGGCCTGTTCCCGGATGCTTCTTGTCTTCGAGTTGCACCGGTCGGTGAACGCCCTGGAACTCGATTTGTCTTGGCTGCTTCTCCACTACTGTAACTTGCGATCTGAGACAGACAGCAGAGTAGCTTCCTCTGTTCTGGCCATGGAGCTTGGGACGGCATGGCATCTCTGTGATGAATCTTGCAGTACTACTACAGTACAAGCCTCTCCTTCGACGTCGGTGAACACTTGTTGATTACTAAGAAATATGCTCACATAGACGTGAGGTTCACATGGGTTCTTCAGCGATCTGCCCTGGATATGCACCGTGTTGTCCCGAGGACCACACGCATCGAAGTGAGCAACCATAGGCACCGGACTTGAACTGGCATGCATGGAGCGTTGCTCAGTATAATTGTCGAGAAGACATTCACATTGTCGAGAAGACCCGATCTGGCGAGGCAGAGTCAAGCAAGCGGCGGTGTTCGTCGATTCAGGCAGACAGTTCGCCGGGCGCACATGGCTGTCCGTCCTCTCGTGTTTTACATCAGCAGATCGGCTTGACCTTGGAGACGACTGATCAACTGTTCAAAAGCTTGGCCAGCTTCACGACCGGTCCCTTTCGAGACGTCCTAGGAGACGACGCATCATGTGATCGCTCGTCATCTGGTCCTGCCCCCATGGATCTCGAGTGGATCGATAGGTCGAATCGATCGATCACGTGTCCAAAATGTCCATGGGCTGCGAGTTGTTGTAACGATCGTTACCTACTCACGGCCAGAAAGGGGCAAAATGCTTCTCTGAGGTGAAACCTATCGAATCATAGTCCGATGTGGTCTTGGCAGAATGGTCCCCGGAAATCTCAGCGGTTGCATGCATTTTGAATCCTCGTCATATAAACAGTAAACAGTGGGGATCAGGCAATAGCACACCATATGATTTTTTTTCTTTCTTCCAAGGAGGATGAGATGAACAATGTGGCCATTGACAGTGGAGATTTGTTAGTATGAAAATGGTATGGAGTACTCCTAGAAGAGTATCTAGCACTAGTGATACTATCAAATCAGAAGTGATGTCACGGCGATGATATATGACTAACTGAACGGCACAGTACACCGACTGCATCTTACCAGTACAAAGGACTCTGGAACGCAATCAGAGGACAGCAATGTCCCCTCCCCTTTCCTCTCTCGTTTGAGATATTCTTGGGGGAGTTGAACTGTATCTTTCTCCGTGCATGATGATTGCATTTGTTGTGGCAGGCTTCGTCATAATCGACGTCATCGTGCTACTAAACACCAATTCAATGGTGGTTTGGTTAGACTTGTTACATGCATGATCACACAATTCATTTGATCGATTCCAAAAGTGAACAATCGTTTTCTTTAGAAGGACCTAATCTTTCGTCATTTAGGCACCGCGCGCAAATGGAAACTCGGAAAGAACGCAAGGATTCAGTAGCAACGCAAGCCGCCAAGCCAATGAATTCCCGCTTCGGAGAGCGAGCCGTTGGCTTCTCTTGGACTCGAGTGTCCATTCGCGGAAGAAGAAGCAGAAGAATAGATTACGACGACAGAGCAATCCATGTGATGATCGCACGTACGGCATCACATATTTTTAAAGCACGAGACTGAAACGTCTGAACTATATGTTGAGTTATATTGTGTTGACAAATATATAACTCTTTAGGGACCAATATGTAAAAGATAATTATATAATGGAAGAGGGGCATCGGGTCTGGTAGAAGGCCCCAGAAATTTCCCCATTTCCATCTCCCAAATCCCTAGCTCTTCCTCATCAAATCTCTCTGAAATTCAACATGGTATCAGGGCATGGTTAATCTGATGTAATCCCCTTGCGTGAATCTCGTTAATTTGGGTCTCTGCTGGTGTGCGGTGTCGCTGGAATTTGTTGAGCTTATGCTGCGTGGTCATGGTTGGGAGTTGCTGCCATCCAGAGGTGCTAGAGGACTACGAAGGTGAAGTCCAAGTTTGTTGAAGTTGCTGCCGGCCAAGGTTTTTTTCTTGTATCAAGTCCAGCTGAAAGATAATTTGCTACTTGCTCTTGTTGTGCAATCGGTGGTGAGGTGAGCTGCCGCTCTGTGTTGTTGCCGTGGTTGTATTAGTATTACACTTCTAGTCCTTGTGTGTGCTGAATCGATTTGGCAATGGGAGAAACAACAAGTGCTGATTCAGTGAGTAAGTTGTGTGAAAGTATGCAAAAGCTATTTACGCAGCTTGTTGAGCAGACCCAACAAAAGACCAAAGGACCATCTATATTGGACCCTAACCCGGTCAAGCTTTCTGGACCTGGGAATTATTTCAGCTGGTCTCGACATGCATCTCTTATCTTAGGATCGCATGGTTTTGAAGTTTTTTTAGATGATAAGGCTGCACAGCCAGGTGATAAGGCAGATTTGGAACAATGGAATCAAAATCAAAAGCGAGTAATGGTGTGGCTGCTAGGTTCTATGGAACCATCAGTTCGTGAGCAGGTTGAGAACCTGCAGACCCCTGCTGAGGTGTGGAAGGAAATTGGAAAACAATTTTCTGGCAAATCAAACAAGATGCAAGTGACAAAAGTGCTTCATGAGATGAGAAACATAAAACAAGGACAACGCTCTGTTTTTGAATATGCTGGTGAACTAAGGAGGTTGTACAGGGACCTTGAATTCTTCCATCCGTTCAAGTGTGATGACCCAAGTGGCACGATTCGTCTCCGAGAATGGTTTCAACCAATCCTTGTCCAAACATTTCTTGAAGGGTTAAATTCTGAATTTGATTTGAGGAGACAAATGATCTACTCTGCCACAGATTGGCCAACTCTTGATGAAGCTGTTACAAGCATTCTTGAGGAGGAGACTCGTCTCTCGAATCAAGTATCTATCCCACATGTCAATATTGACACTCGTGCTGCTCTGTCTTCACATACAACCAACCCACCTCCTATAGGCTGCAAGGAAGAGCAAGCTAATGCTGGCAGGTTTGAGCACAGGAAAAAACCAAAATGTGATCATTGTGGCAATTATGGTCATCCGAAGAAGAATTGTTATGATATTATTGGATATCCGCCAGGCTGGCAACAAAGACCACAAAGAAGACAAATTAATGAGAATGCTAGAAGGATTAAGCAAGACCGTGTTCATGTCACTTCATCCACAAGCGAATTACCAGGGGTATCTACACAAGCTCTCGAGGAGTTCAAATCAAAATTGTGCGCTGCCTCTACTGAACATCCTTCTAGCTCTGCCTCCAGTTTTCATGCATCCAGAGGTGTGAACTACATACAAAACTCAAATACATCTACTCCTAGTCCTTGGATTATTGATTCAGGAGCAACAAACCATATGACAGGTTCTCCAAAACAATTTTCCTCTTATACTCCTCGTTCAGGAAAGGACAGGGTCCGTATAGCTGATGGCTCCTCGGCCCCAATTTTGGGGTGTGGAACTGTTAGTTGTACACCCACCTTACCTTTAACCCCTGTTTTACACGTGCCAAATTTTCCAATAAATCTGTTGTCTGTTAGTTCACTTACGAAATCTCTCAACTGTAGGGCTTGGTTTGAACCTAGTTTTTGTGTCTTTCAGGAACTGAAGACGGGGAAGGTACTTGGGACTGGGACAGAGCGTGATGGTTTGTACTACCTTGACAATGATGCATTGCCTCATGCTCTTTCTACTTGCGCCTCACCAGCAGATGAGTTATTACTGTTCCACCGTAGACTTGGGCATTTGTCTTTTCATATTTTGTCTCGGATGTTTCCTGTGCTTTTTTCTGCTTGTTCAAAGGATAAGCTTTTATGCGATGCTTGTGAGCTAGCAAAGCATACAAGAGCCACTTATCCTAGTAAAAGTGAAGTTAGTCGAGCACCCTTTGAGGTTGTTCATTCTGATGTCTGGGGTCCGGCAAACACAAAGGCTGTTTTGGGGCACCGTTGGTTTGTAACCTTTATCGATGGGTTTAGTCGTTGTACTTGGCTTTATCTTCTTAAACGAAAGTCTGATGTCTTTGCTGCATTTAAAGATTTCTATGCTTTGATCCGAAACCAATATGATGCTAAGTTGAAAATATTTCGCTCAGATAATGGTACTGAGTATGTTAATAATGACTTTGATCATTTCCTATCTTCTAATGGAGTTATACATCAAACAACCTGTGTGAACACTCCATCGCAAAATGGAGTGGCAGAAAGAAAGAATAGGCATCTTTTGGAGGTTGCTCGCTCTCTTATGTTTACAATGAATGTACCAAAATTTCTTTGGGGTGAGGCAGTTAAAACAGCAGCGTATTTGATAAATCGCATGCCTTCCCGTGTTATGAATTATAGAACCCCATTTGAATGTTTAAATGGGTCTAATACTTTTATTTTGCCCCCAAAGGTTTTCGGATGTCTGTGTTATGTTCATGACTATAGAAGTTCAGTTGGGAAGCTTGACCCACGTTCTTTTCGCTGTGTTTTTGTTGGATATTCGTCTACTCAGAAGGGTTACCGTTGTTGGTGCCCAGCCGAGCAACGTTTTTTTGTGAGTATGGATGTCACTTTTCATGAAAATGAACCGTTTTATTCCCGAAATTGTGTTCCGTACCCTGTTATTCCTTCTTCCTCTACCAATCTTCGGATTGGTCGAGAGGGGGAGAAGAGTGATGGAAGTAGTGGTGGTTCAGTTTTAATTCCTTCTTTTGCTTCAACTCAATCTCAAACCGAGGGAGGTGAGAACAGTAGCAACTCTGATGCTCAGGAGGTGCAAAGTCAAGTACCGATTCAAGAGGTAGTACAACACATCACGCCACTGTCTACAGAACCTGTGCCATCATCCCCTGATTCAGTGAATGAAGGCACATCACAACCCAGTTCTGAGCCATCTGTAATTATTCCTAGCACTCCTGCTGCTCCTGATTTACCTATTGCCTTGAGAAAACCTCCAAGACATTCTGTCCTCCCAGCACACCTTAAGGACTATGTAGGATACAAGCATGATATTGCCAAATTTATATCATATGAGAATTGCAGGTCTGATTATAAAAGCTTTATTGCCTCTCTTGATTCTATTTCTATACCCAATGACTGGAGGGAGGCCATGCAGGATCCTAAGTGGAAGGCAGCAATGCATGAAGAAATGAAGGCTTTAGAAAAAAATAAAACTTGGAAACTTGTGAAGCTACCCCCTGGTAAGGAACCTGTAGGTTGCAAGTGGGTGTACTCGGTCAAGCAAAATCCTGATGGCAAGGTAGAGAGATATAAGGCACGTTTAGTGGCCAAGGGATATACACAAACATATGGGATCGACTATGACGAGACCTTTGCTCCAGTGGCTAAGATGAATTCAGTGAGAACATTGATATCGTGTGCCGCAAATCTTGGTTGGGATCTATTTCAACTAGATGTAAAGAATGCATTTCTTCATGGCGATCTACATGAAGAAGTATACATGCATATTCCACCGGGGTTCAGCACAGCTCAAACTGAAGGTAAGGTCTTACGCTTATGTCGATCCTTGTATGGTCTAAAGCAATCTCCTCGTGCTTGGTTTGACCGTTTTCGTCGAGTAATTCTTCATATGGGTTATAAGCAAAGCAATGCCGATCATACCTTATTTTATAAACGTGAGATGGACAAGATAGCTATTCTCATAGTGTATGTTGATGATATTGTTATAACCGGGGATGCATCAGAGGAGATTGCTAAGTTAAAGATGAATCTAGCACGTGAATTTGAGGTTAAAGACTTGGGGAAACTACGATACTTTCTTGGAATAGAGGTATCACGTAGCCCAAAGGGAATTTATCTCTCTCAAAGGAAATATATATTAGATTTGCTTGCAGAGACTGGGTTGTCTGGATGCCGGCCAGTTTGTACTCCGATTGAACAGAACCATGGTCTTCACAATGAAGGTGGTAACCCTGTTGATCGTGAACGTTACCAAAGGCTTGTTGGACGATTAATTTATCTATCTCATACTCGTCCGGACATTGCATTTGCAGTGAGTATTGTAAGTCAGTTCATGCATAATCCTCGAACTCGCCATTTGGATGCTGTTATACGTATCTTGAGGTATCTGAAGGGTTCTCCTGGTCGAGGCTTATTATATACGCCACATGGTCACCTGCATGTAGAAAGTTACACTGATGCGGATTGGGCCGGTTCCTTAGATGATAGAAGATCAACTTCTGGTTACTGCACATTTGTGGGTGGAAATCTTGTTGCATGGCGTAGCAAGAAGCAAAGTGTCGTAGCGCGGTCTACTGCAGAAGCGGAGTACAGATCCATGGCACATGGTGTATGTGAAATATTATGGGTACGTATCTTGTTGATGGAGCTTGGGTTGTTCCAATCCAGGCCATTAATGTTGTATTGTGACAATAAGGCAGCACTTGATATCGCAAATAACCCCGTCCAGCATGACAGAACTAAGCATATTGAGATAGACCGCCATTTCATTAAGGAAAAGTTAGAACAAGGTATCATATGTATGCCTTATGTAAATTCGTCAAATCAGATAGCGGATGTACTTACTAAAGGATTGCCAGATAAGTTATTCAATGTCTTTTGTAGCAAGATGGGGTTGTATGATGCATTTGCCCCATCTTGAGGGGGAGTGTTGAGTTATATTGTGTTGACAAATATATAACTCTTTAGGGACCAATATGTAAAAGATAATTATATAATGGAAGAGGGGCATCGGGTCTGGTAGAAGGCCCCAGAAATTTCCCCATTTCCATCTCCCAAATCCCTAGCTCTTCCTCATCAAATCTCTCTGAAATTCAACACTATAAATTAGTTTCACGCAACGACCTGATCAAGTATGCTTATTCGACACTGGATTTCGCCGAAGGAGGCAGAGCCGGACGAGCATGCTGTTCTACAGGAAACAACAACAACCAAAAAAAAAAAACAGAGAGAGCTTAACGCCTCAACGCGTCCGGTGAGAAGGGAAGGCCTTGGATTGCTATAGGCCGTAGCCGAATTCATCGCGGCTATCCACGGACCTATTCCTTGCCGCAGGCCTTGGATTGCCGCGCTCGTCAGTCTCTGATTTTTTTTTCTTAGAGACGCTCGTCAGTCTCTGATGTGCAACGCAACAACGGTAGCAACGTCCGGGGCTCCAACGACCAGATATGCGCTCGAAATGAGCAACCACAGTCACCAAACTAGAACAGCGGCATGCAGGGAGCATGCTCAGTATAAACATTCACATTGTTGAGCCCTTCTCGTCAGGCAGCGTCAAGCAAGCAGCACACGCAGACGTTCATTGTTCATCGAACCAGTCCAGCAGACAGTTCGCCGGGCGCACATGGCGGCCCTCCCCGTCAGTGTTTTGCATCAGCAGATCAGCTCGGCCGTCGACACGACTCATCGACCATTCAAGCTTGGCTTGACCGGTCACTTTCGAGACGTCTTTTTTTGAAAAATGGCGTGCTAACGTGTCGCCCCTCCAATGGCGCGGATCAAAAAAATCGGACGAACACGCTTTTGAGGTGACGCGGGAGCGCTGGAGATTGAGTACGCATAGTTTGATGCTCTATACAAACCTATCGCGAATGTCTTTTTCTAAAATCATTAAAAACTGCTCCATTGAATCAATAGTGGTAATTGTGAGACCAACCACTATTAGCATGTTATTTTCATCATGAAATTCCTTTATTTCTTTGTCAATGTTGAGCAAATCCCGGATATTCTCGTTGTATACCTCCAAAAAAGACATATAAGATAACACCAATCAATCATTAATAATTCTTCATCAATTGAATTAAAAGAGGAAGAATCAAAAATCAAATTGTTTTACCTTCAATTGCAGTTTCCCTTTCTTTTCCAGAATAAATTATCCAGTTCTTGGAATCAATCCAAACGATGGATCTTTAATGTCCTTACCGCCCACGATTGTATGTCTTCCCCGATCCACTTCGTCCAAATGTAAACAGACATATCTGAAATATCGGTGGCACGCAAATTATTGTAATCAAATTGCTGGAAAATAATTAAGGAATTTTTGAGTGTTGGAGTTTCAAAATTACAGTATTTAGATACCATAATTTTGGTTAGCCATTCATTTAATATATGTAGTATATGCAAGCATTGAATTTACACATGCTTGGTAGTTGCAGTATTTGGTTATAACAATACTATGGTTTTAAAAAATAATAATATATTTGTTGTATCCAAACACATATAGCAGAGCATCAAGTAATATTATCTTAGATTCATCAATTGCACTTTGAACCAGAGGTGAAATCTCTTTGAATGCATCGGACTGCGACACTTCATCTCCAAATATCTTATCAAAGTTAAATGATTTATGTAGTAAGACAAAATTTCATAAGTAGATATGTAAATAACTCAAAGCTTGATAATGATGATTGCATACAAGCTATTTACATTGCCACATTTTTTTTGAGAGATGTGCAGTAGGGATGTGTGTAATGTTTTTAATTTTATTAACTATAAACCAAAGAACTGTAAAAGACCCCCAATTGGCCAACCAAAGAAAAAAACAAAGAAAAGAGTTGCGGCAGTAAAGGTTATGTCATGTCTTTACTGCCATATACATTGTCTGGATGGATCCCTAATTCAATAAAGACTTGGACTTATGGTGAGATTGTGTTACAACTTTAGACAGCCGAGCAACGGCATTGTACCTTCTCTGGTCATACATATATCACCTCTAGCTGTGCGGAGGTGGAATACCTCTCTGCACACATGTGTGACACTTTAACTGTACGCGTGTAATCCCCTTGTATTCCATGGCCAACGCACCATGGTTCTTCTCGTCGATCAACAACCTATCTTGCGGTCACCTGAGTTTGAAATCACATGGGACCAGGTATGCCTTGTCATACCCAGACCAAATCTAGGAAGTGTTGAAATGCTCCTAGTTGTATCTAGCCATCGATACCACAATGTCATCTCAAGTATAGGAAAGGGGTTGGCATGGTGATGTAACAAAGCAATGTTTACTTCTTCTAGAATACTATAATTTAAAAAAGTTTCTAGAAAAAATATATTTATGCAAAACTTGTTCATATCTTTTTTTTATTTGCGATTACACAAAACTTGTTCATATCATTCCTATAGATGTTTTGCATTGTCATATAGGAATGATGCGGAACGCGGGGAGGGGAACGCAGGGGAGGGGAGGGGGCACGCTTGCTCATACCTCTCCCAATCCAATCGATGCATGAAAAAATCAATTTGTTCCTATTGTTTGAGGGTAAGACCAAAAAAAATAAGGACAAATTCCATTTATTTTGTGCTACATACAGACCAAGAATCACTTCTATGTTGTGCTATCCATGGATGTGAGTTGGGATTTCGGTGTGAAATAAGTGTTCCGTTGCTTCCCACTTGGCCCGAGCACAGAAAGAAATTGGCGGTCCATGGCAATTATTGAACTAGACGAACTCAAGTGGCGATCTACGGTCCAATCTCTCTTCGTGTGCTCAGACCTTTTCGTCCAAAATAGATCACGCTGGCCAGGAATACGGACTAAAATGTGTTTACGTGCGGACAGGATACGGCCCAAGGTTTCCGGCCATGAACTCGGCTGAAGGCTACGGAAAACGAGAGGCCCAACAAAACAGACGCCGCGCGAGCAGGTCATAACCTATCGCCGAAGCATCGCCGCTGCGATTCTAGGACGCCCGCCCCCTCAAACGAGAATCAAACAGCACGGCCAGCTTGATGCAGGTACGCGGCCAACAGAAGCATGGCGTGCCAAGTTGCCAGCGCCGTACGAATCTGCACAATATCCTCTTCGCAACGTCGACCTTTCTTTACTTTCCATATGGAACACTCTGATCCGTGACAGTGGCACGACACGCATACTCGGCGTGCGACCTCCTCCACAGCGTTCAAGTCCGCGAAGAAACACACACCGAGTCCACCGGGCAGAACCGTTGTTGCCTGATGGGAACTTCCCACTTCGCCGGCCGACCACTTGAGTGCACGCCGCAGCCACCGGCCGGATTTCTTTCCAAGAAGCGCACGAACTTTGCATGTCTCGCCGCGCGGGGTGGGTTAGGCGGCCACTCTCCGAGTCAGCGGGAGCACACGCCCCGCCCTCTTTCCATTTCATTTGATTACCTTAATCCTCTTCCCATGCAGCGTTATAAATTGGCCGTCCGGCCGGCGGCAAAAAGATGGCCTCCTCCTCCTCCTCTCCTTCCCGGTGCGGCGCGCGGCGTGCGTTCGTTTAAAGCCCCCTCCCGCAGATTCTTTGCAGCCGGGTTTGTAGGTGACTGGCTCGTTTTTAGCTCCTCCTCACTGACTCCAGGTAATCAAGTGTAATTAATCTGGCAGGAAGTAGCAGCTCTCGCGCCGTGTCTTAACACACCCAAACACCCACCTATCCATCACCCGCCATCGCACTGCTGCACCGCGCGCGAGAAGAGCTTGTTTCGTAGTTGTTTGTTCACCCCGCTCGATCGCCACCTAGCCCGCACCTGCATTTCTTTGTTGCCGGCCGGCCGGTCAGCATGGTGGGGAGTTCGTGGTGCGTGAACTTGTCCCGCGCCGTCCTCCCCGGCTTCGCCGCCGCCGCCGCCGGCAAGGGCCGGTACGGGAGATGCGGAGCGCTGGCCGTCCCGGTGTCGTCGTCGTTGACCAGGCGGCACGGCAATGGCCGCGGCGTCGCGTGCAGTTCCTGCGTGGCAATACCGTGCTTCTTCTCGGAGCACGGCGGGGACCACTCGTCGGCGGTGGACGGTGTGGCGTCGTCGTCGGCCGAGGGGATTGGGGTTGCGGAGTTCCTCGGCGGCAAGAACTTCCTCATCACCGGCGGGACTGGATTCCTGGCGAAAGGTTATAACCTGTCCTTCTTCTAGCCTCCTCCACCTTACTGGTTCTCTCTACACAAAAGTTGTCTGAATGTTTTTTTTCCTGTTCTTTTGGGCGTCAGTGCTTATCGAGAAGATTTTGAGAACCAACCCTGACGTTGGCAAGATATACGTGCTGATCAAGGCCAAGGACAGTGGTGCAGCACTGAAACGATTGCAAAATGAGGTATCGTATTGTTCATTAGTTCCTCACACAAATAATTTTTGTTGATGTTCATCCGGATATCATGACCATGCACGCATTTCCATTTGCAGGTCGTGGACACGGAGCTGTTCAAATGTTTGCAGGAAATCCACGGGAAAGACTACGACAGCTTCGTGGCGAGGAAGCTGGTTCCCGTCGTCGGCGACGTCAGGGAGGCCAACATCGGCATTGCCCCCGAGCTCGCCGACCAGATCGCGGACCAAGTAGACGTCATCATCAACTCGGCGGCGAACACCACGTTCGACGAGCGGTTCGTGACGCTGTACCCGTATTAATTGCTCCGATGATTTTCATGCCTCGGTCATCCAGTTATGAGCGTCAACAGTGTTGCACATTTGATCGATCGCAGGTACGACGTCGCGATGGACATCAACACCGTGGGGCCGTTCCGGATCATGAGCTTCGCGCAGCGGTTTCGGCGGCTCAAGCTCTTCTTGCAAGTGTCGACAGGTCAGAGTGCAGAACTGAAGTTACAGCTTTGTCGTTGAACTACCATGGTTACTTCGTACATCTTTCAAAAGCTTACAAGCATGAATATATCCTGCATGCTGTGTTTGGGAACAGCTTATGTGAATGGGCAAAGACAAGGCCTGGTGCTAGAAAAGCCGTTTCGCATGGGAGACACCATTGCAAAGGAGTTGGGTTCGTCCTCTGGTTCTTCGGAACACAAGAGTGCCATGTTGGACATCGAGGAAGAGATCAAGCTGGCATTTCACTCCAGAAGACACTCTGAAGATTCTGCCTCTTTTACTCAAGAAATGAAAGATCTAGGCCTGGCAAGGTAGTACACATAAAACTAGCTACTGTTTTTTAGTTCGCATTACCTCGTCATTTTAGTACTAGCAGTCTGTCTCTGAAGATGCGATGAAACTGCACACGTGAAGGAGTAGAATTAGTTTGGTACTCACTAGTGTGATTGGCAGGGCAAAACTCCATGGGTGGCAAGATACGTACGTGTTTACGAAGGCCATGGGGGAGATGGTGATCAACTGCATGCGAGGAGAGATACCGGTGGTGACCATCAGGCCGAGCGTGATCGAGAGCACCTGGAGGGACCCCTTCCCAGGTTGGATGGAAGGGAACAGGTAATTTTTTTTTCTTCAGTTCCATAGTTCTCATCAACTTAGATAATTAGTCGATCACTTCATATTTCTCTTGGCAAATTGATTTCACTCATCAGAATGATGGATCCCGTTGTGCTCTACTACGGCAAAGGCCAGTTGACTGGGTTCCTCGCCGACCCAGACGGCGTTCTTGATGTGGTAAGCAGCTGCATGCTGAACTGTGACCTTCCGACGATCCTCGATCATGGACGCGCATTGGTAACGGCCATCCATTTTGCTGTGTGGTTACTACCCTCCTGATCATCAGGTTCCTGCGGACATGGTGGTGAACGCGACGCTGGCGTCGATGGCGAAGCACGGCGGTGGCACGGCTTCGGCAGGTCCCGGGATGCACGTGTACCACGTGTCGTCGTCGACGGTGAACCCGCTGGTGTTCGGCGACCTGAGCCGGTTCCTGTTCCAGCACTTCACGCGGTGCCCCTACAGCGACGGCGCGGGGCACTCCATCCCGGTGCCGCCGATGCGGCTGTTCGACAGCATGGAGCAGTTCGCCAGCTACGTGGAGACGGACGCGCTGCTGCGGAGCTCCTCCTCGTCGTCCTCCTCGTCGGCGGCGACCATGGAGCGGCGGGTGATGTCGTCGCAGCGGGCGCGCGAGCTGTGCGCCAAATCGGTGGAGCAGACCATCCACCTGGGCAGAATCTACCAGCCCTACACCTTCTACGGCGGCCGGTTCGACAACGCCAACACGGAGGCGCTCTTCGCGGCCATGTCGGCGGCGGAGAAGGCGCGCTTCCACTTCGACGTGCGGAGCGTCGACTGGACGGACTACATCACCAACGTCCACATCCCGGGACTCCGGAAGCACGTCATGAAGGGCAGGGGCGTCGCCGCCAACCAGCTGCTCGCAAGCACATCCGTGTGAGTCACGGCGTGTATACTATCTCCCAGCCACTCTGCTATGCAGCGGCCGATCGACGACCTGCAGCCAATCTTGCCAGCTGCCTCTCCCTCCCCGTGACAGGTTTATTGGTTCAAGTAGCAGTAAGCCTTTATTTAGGCTGATGTTTGCGTTAAGTACGGTTTTTTATCATTCTTCGTCATCACCATGTTGAATTGTTGTATTATCGATCGGTAGCTAAAGAAAAAAAAGAAAGATTTGAATTCAGTAAATCGAACTTCACAGAGGATGCACATAGCAGAGTGGCTGGGAGATAGTATAACGATAGACCAATACTAACAAAGCACCACCAGAATAACACGCATTCCTCTTTCGCCAACTGGGAAGAGTCATATCATGACAACTGTAACTGTAAGCAGGGCACATTTAACAACATTCCAAGTACTGAGACTGAAAGGAGATCAATTGTGTTTCACATTGATGAATGATGGTACAAAAGTAGTACAAGCCTATCGTTATACAAGCTTACGCTACAAATAGAAGTTTTCAGTCCTTTGCCAACTCCACGCCTCTATAAGATTGCCTAAAAGGGAGGGAGAGAGTGGATGGCCCTTTCCATCACCTGAAAGGCTGAAAACTCAGGCATGGCTGCACGGCACACTTGCTCTCTCAGGAAGGATAGCAGCATCTCTTGCGTTCAACAGTGGGGTCCAAATTTTGCTTTGGGCTTTGGTCTTCTTCCCTTGTTATTTTCTAGTTGGCCCTTGTGCAGGATCCAGCAGATGTCGCTGACCAACACTGATTATCGCAGCTCAAGCTGAGAAATGGTACCACCAATAACTTAGAGGAAATAATCTGGTGTTCTTCGTGTCACATCTGGCTCGCCTCTCCTAGGCGCCGGTTCAAACTGTATAGGAAACCATAATAACAAATCATACATAGCAATTTTGCAATTTACTCCTACAAAACTGCACATATCATAACAAGCCTATTTGGGGAAATGCAATGAAGGTAGCTACCAGCGGAGGTCTTTCACAAAAAAGAAAATAAATGCCAGCTTAAACTTTCCACTTCAAGTTCTAATCGTTCTACAATATAAATAATGCCCAAAATCCACAGTGCATCCAGATTAGGGTAATAGAAAATGAGCATAAGAAAAAAAGAACATAGCTAGGAACAATGAAGTGGTAAATTACCTGGATAAATGTGTGACTGTTGCAGTCGTCCACTTCCAAAATGGACGCCATGTTGCCACATCGGTAGCAATAGTTTGGAGCACTGAATATGGTGACAACCTTTTGTTCCTGTAAACACATACGACGTGCATGATCATGACAGAATGCATACCCCAAAATCAATTGATTAACTATCTAATGGTTCAACCAGCTTACATGAGCCCAGTTATATCCCTCCATAACTAGCTGGTGAGCACGAGCTACAAGTTTGAGATTGTTCGTGTGATTGAACTGCTCCGAGATGTCCTGAGAGACAAAAAGAATGAATGAATCTGTTCCAAATAAAAAGGTAGAAAATGAGGTAAAAAGGCAAACTGAAAGCTACCTGGCCAAAAGTGTAGCCAGCACCACGAGGCGATATGCCCCAACCACATCGATCATCTGGATCTGACCATAAAAGATCACACATAGGTCCCTCATGAGGAACTTCTTGGACACGATCTAGGCTACGCACACTATCAAGATTTTCAATTGATGGGGATAAACCGCCATGGAGGCAGAAAATTTCTGATTCCACCTTCAAGAGGAACATAAGCATAGTATCAGTTGGGTCCGTCGACATACTATAATAGTGACAAATGCAACTGATGCAACTAATTCATGTGACCATACTAGAAAATCAAATGTAAAGATCCACACATAAAGTTCTTTCTTAATGATGACCACCATATCTCCAGCCTCTATTACATAGAACAGTCAGTCACAGCCAACAGTACGTTCTGAATAGAAGTTCTTCAACAAAGAGTAAAGAATGCAGGAAGCATGAATTTCAAAGTGAGAAATAAAGGACAACACAATTGGCATCAAGTCATACAGTTCCACAAAACGGCCAACAACTCTGACAAGTATTTGATTCTTTAACGCAACAGATTATATGCTGTTAATTTCCCACAAGGTGTTTCACATAACAGAGATCCGAATACAATAACAAATTTATTGATTGTCACATAAAGAAATTAATCATAACCCATAACTGAATATATTCTCACTTACAAAGCCTGAAATTAGTGGGGCAACAAACATTATTGTTATGCTTAACAGCCATTGTTGTATGATCTAGCTACGTCATCATTCAAGTGTTTTATGATTTGTGTGACACCTATTGACAGGACAACGCATAGAAACACAACCCAAAATAAATCAATAAGGAGACCCAAAGTACATACCAGCGCTGTCAGAGGGAAATAATCGAAAAGATCTGTAAATGTCTTCCACACATTTGCATTTCCATACCTGGTTTGAATAAAAAGAGTTAGCAACAGAAATGACAAACTTGGATCATGTTACAGAATCGTAGGAAAAATTGCTGTTACAATCAGTTGACATGACTCAAGGAGTTTATGTCGGATAACAAACTACATGATTATTAAACTTTGATAATAGCTCCTAAGCATAATGATAGCGCAGTATAAGATGGAACAAGAAGGTATAGCCAATCAATTGGAAGTCTTTAGCAGTCTAAAGAAGCCTGTTAAAGTATTAATACAGTAACAGAGGACATAATGTTTAATGTGGGAAAGTTGGCACAACTAATATGGGACTAAGATATTAATCTGCGTTATGATCAACAAAATACACATGGATTCTTGCATATGTAATGATATAGTGTCATAACATGCTAGACCTGGATACAGAGTAGTTGAAATTTCATGAAGTATATAAATAAACTCACTTTCGTAGGCATTCATCGTAGAATCCATACACCTGTGTGATCTGCAACCATCATAAAACAAGATTTTCAGTTTAGACTAGAAAACACTCAGTTCAACCATAAAGAGGGGCAGCACCAAAACTGCAATGAAACAAACTACGAGCTAAAAGGAAATGCGATAAAATTAGAATCAGTTCTTTGATCTCAAATTCATTTGAACTAGCCAAAAAGTAGCATCACATAAGCATCAGGAAAACAATATTCAGCAGTACCTGCCGACTTTCATGGTTTCCACGAAGGATAGTTATTCGATGTGGGTGCCGCACCTTCAGCGCTACCAGCAGCTGGATAAAGATTATAATGTCATTATGTAATTCTCACACATAACATGAACTGAAACATAAGATGATGCAAAATATTTCAAAACATAATTCCAGTACTAACACTATTATTTTGCAGGCTCAATAACATGAGAAAACCAGACCTTCTGCAAAACTACATAAAGAGCTGAGCTCAATAGAGAAAATAAGCAGTAGTTGAATTCTTACAGTGACAGTCTCAACAGAATAGTAGCCACGATCGACATAATCCCCCATAAACAAATAATTGGTATCTGGACACTGGAACAAGTGAGAACAAAACTAATGGCGATTAGATGGAACGTAGAGCTTTATAATGCGTTATATTACGTTGAAAGACGTTTTTGAAGAAAGAAGAAGAAAAAAACAAACAAAGTTAAGTCGACAAAGTTGGCACCTTCCCGCCAATCCGGAAAAGCTCAACAAGATCATGGAATTGTCCATGAATATCACCACATATTGTCACCGGGCTTTTGACAGGCTGCATGGCAGAAGTTACAAAAAATAATGGCCAGTACTTGCACATTGCCATATTACAAAACATGGAGCAGAAAAGCAAATAATTCCAGGAAACCTTTAAGCCATATTATGCATGCATAACCTGGTGGCTATTGGAATGGATTCATGTTCCAGTTGCATAATACTCCCTCCGTCCCACAACAAATGGCATCAAAGCGTTTAAAATTTGTCCCATAACAAATGATATTGTAGCCAATTTGAGAAGTCCACCTAGATAATTTATGCAAAGCTAATCTGGTATTTGTGGGAAGCTGATTTGGTTCATGCGTCATGTATAGCATTAAAAGGCAGGCAAGAGCGATTATAAGGCATCGTTTCCTATTTGACGGGCTATATTAATGCATATTATCACTAATAAATAAGGGTATAAAGGTCATTTCTCTCCACTCCTAATCTGTCTGAGATTTCGTAGGATGTCATTTATTGGGGGACGGAGGGAGTAATAGATAACGACTGGACAGATGAAACGGAATGAACGGAGGAACACCTTAAATTACAATCCTTATTATGTTGCAGCATGCAGGGAGTATGATCAAAATAAGAGCACAGAAACTGTGATAGATTCAGAGGCCAACTTCTTAATCATTAAACCCATGGTACATCTCTGTTCCAAAAAAAAAAAAAACCCCATGGTACATACGAATGAAAAATGGGGCCATACATCTGGAGCAAGACAAGTTAAAAATGTTGTTAGGCAACTGCAATCGCAAAACAGCCTTTGGAGACAGCTTTATAGATATCCTACTGCATCTATAGTGGAACATTCCCTCCTAAAAGTGAGAGATGAACTGATAGCATGCCATACCTGAACGTTGCTTTCCTCCATCAATATCTCCTTGGCCTTCTCGCACAGTGACTTAACCTGAAACATGTGGGACCCGTAAGGACGATTCCAGGAATTTTAGAACATCAATCAGCACATTAATGTGCACCAAAATTCCTACTAATGGTCAAGCGGCTATATAGCATGCATATATATCAATCCAAATGTGTGTACACCCGAAATATGCCATTTTTGACGGCTGGTTAATTTGGCAACGACCAAAAGGTACAAATTTTCCATGTTTTCTCTATTTTTCTGCGCACATTAAAAAAGATCTACAACCGCAAACTAAATCTACACCAGAGTCGGAATGATTCAAAGCTGTCCTCGTCGGCCACAAAGTACTGATATATCATCCTTCTATGCGGCCACCAAATGACCAGACAACAAAAGATGTTCAAATTCGCCAAAATCACCGGATCGTACTTCCAAGCACAATTAAAGAAACCCTAGACACGCCCTCGCAACAGATCAAAGAACTCAGACCAGATCGCGCCGTTAAATCGGCACCGAGCGAACGGGAAGCTCGTACGGAACGGGGGGTCATAGCCGAACGGGATCTCACCTCCTGCTCCGCGAGCGGGCGGCACTGCATCAGCTGCTCGATCTGCGCGTCCAGACCACTGCAGCCGCCACTATCAACGCTCATGGGCTCCATTCCGCAGCGTGCTTCGCCGCGATGAGGAACCAGCTCGAGTTCGAGCCCGTCGCCGGCGGCGAGATAGAGGTGAGAGAGCGGGGGAGCGAGACTGAGAGCGGGGGAGGGAGAAGGGAGAGAGAGAGTACCGGATGGGAAGCCCACCTGCTAGGTGGGCCTTCGACCCCCGGGCCCACTAGCTCACGCCGCGTGTGCAGTGGCAGGTGGTTGGGAAACTACGCGTTTGCAGCTGACAGGTTGGGCGGTAAGTGGGTCTACCATGTCAGTAGAACACGCTGTAGATATACGTGGACTCGAGGGGAGAGCCCACGCGTTGTCCGAGCGTCGAAGGAACGAGACCCACCTGTCGGAGGAGCATTACCGTTTGGTTAACCCACTGTTCATGCAAAAGTCAAATGTCATCACATGAATTTACTGAACCGATCACATGTAAATAATGAAAATGTCCATAAAGTACCAAATGATATTGTGCATTTTAAAGTGTATCGAAATAACATAGAAACACATTATACGCCGTCGGTGTGTTCAATGCGTTCGTGATCTTTATTGGAAGACTGAAGCAATACCTCATGGAGTCCTCTCTGTTTGTTTGTTGGGTTTCCACCTCTTCAAAGGGAAGAGCCTTTAAGTAGATGGAGCTTCACCGAAAAGCCAAACAAAGTGCGTCCTTGTCCACTTGGCTTAATCCAGCAATGTGTGCAGCTACCGAAGGTGCACCACCGTGGTGTGTGGCTGCTATATACATGAGGCGGAAAAAGAATGGAGTTTGTTGTGGACATTTATATCTTTCTATTTTTAATCCAATTTTAACTATATTATCAATTGCATGTGTCGGGTTACTATATCCGGTGGATACCATTGCCACATAATAAAATCTAGATCGAGGAACCTCGAATCAGTAAATACTATTAGAAAATACATAAGTTGATCGTACAATGATGCATTTAAGAGATGAAATTGTATCTTATGTATGACTATGTAAAAATTTTGCACTACGGTACTCGCTTTGGTTTTAAACACCGAAATGGAGTACATGCGTGGAAAAAGATGTGCAATAATATTGCATTTATTAATATTAATATACTTACTCATTCTAAATTACGTTTGCCAGGTATATATCCTGCATAAATTTTGATTCTAAATTCGATTTGATACGTACTACTATATTTATGGATTGTATTTAGACACGAGAATTGCAGAGGTGAGTAGTGTAGGAACATTTACTGTGATGCTTTGGACTAGTTAATTTGTGTATAATGCCAGATATGTGGACAATTTCTGCTTCTTACCAGCGGACGGCACAAGAGGTAGAATACTACTGGCCTTTAGTGACAGGCATTTTCAGTTTGTGGATTCTCAGACCACAACAAACACAATTTCGGCAAAAATATCAGACAACATAACAAAATCCCTTTGGACATTGACTGCAGTTTATGGACCTCAATTGGAACTGGACAAAGGCTGTTTCATACAGGAACTGCGAAGCCTCAAACAATTGTACAACCTGCCTGGGTAATCGTTGGTGATTTTAATCTAATTTATAAAGATGGAGATAAGAACAACGGAAGATTTAACAGGAGGATGATGGATCGATTTAGAAGGGCCCTGAACTTCTTGGAAGTTAAAGAAGTGCCTTTAGTCGGACGCCGTTACACATGGTCCAATGATCAAGAACGACCAACCATGACTCGGATCGATAGGGCCTTCTGCACTCCTGCATGGGAAGAGATATATGCATCCCAAACACTTCAACCTCTCTCATCTTCAGCATCAGACCATTGCCCACTGCTTATGGAACCTATGAATCAAGTGCAGACCACACCAATATTCAGATTTAAGGCATTCTGGGTACACATGCCGGGGTTCTCTGAATGTGTTCAACATGTTTGGCACCAACCTATACAATCATCTAGCAACCCATTTCTGGCTCTACACATAAAGCTAAGTAGAACAGCTAAGGCTTTGAAGCAATGGTCGAAGAAAATAATACCTCAAGGGAAGCTGGCTAGTGCAATCTGCAGGGAAGTGGTGCTGCAGCTTGATAAAGCTCAAGAAGATCGTGATTTATCAGATGGTGGAAGGCAGCTTAAAAAGACTCTAAAGCACATAATTCTAGGCCTGGCAGCAATAGAAAAAGCGAGAGCGCGGCAAAAATCAAGGCTTACATGGCTAAGGAAAGGTGATGCTAACACAAAATATTTTCAGCTAATGGCCAATAACAGAAAAAAGAAAAACTTCATCCATTCCCTGCAGTCAACAGTTGGAGTTCACAGTAGCCAACTGGAGAAGCACCAGGTCATTTTCGACCATTTCCAACGTCACCTTGGTACCCATACACCGAGAGAACACTCACTCGACTACACAACATTGGCTTGGCAAGGGACAAACCTAGAACATCTAGAACTACCATTTACTGAAAATGAGGTGATGCAAGTGGTCAAGAAGCTTCTCAAAGAAAAGGCACCGGGGCCGGATGGCTACATAGGAAAGTTTCTGATAGCTTGCTGGGACATAATAAAAATGGATGTTATGGCAGCCTTGCATCAGTTTTATAACATGAACCAGCAGGATTTGCACCTCCTAAACCAAGCCCATGTAGTCCTCATACCCAAAAAGGCAGATGCTAGAAGTATAACGGACTACAGGCCTATTAGCTTGATTCATTCCTTTGCTAAGCTTATATCCAAAATTCTAGCTAACAGACTTGCTCCGGAGCTGCACAAGCTAATTTCCGTGAACCAAAACGCATTCATTAAAAAGAGGTGCATACGCGACAACTTTGTCTTTGTCGAAGAGCTAATCAGAGAGCTACACAAGAAGAAGACACCATCCCTTTTTATTAAGTTGGACATCTCGAAAGCATTTGATACTGTCAACTGGTCCTACCTTTTGGAAATCATGTCGGCCTTAGGCTTTGGAATGCGATGGAGAAACTGGATATCAGCCTTATGGTGCACGTCCTCCTCAACTTTTATACTCAATGGCGAGCCAGGCAAAAGGATATTGCATTGCCGAGGGGTTCGTCAGGGAGACCCCCTCTCCCCCCATGTTATTTTGTTGGCCATGGAACCCCTGCACAAACTCTTCCAATATGCCCGTAACAACGGAATGCTCCAAAGGGTAAATGATAACTGCAACATTTCAGGATATCCCTCTATGCTGATGATGCAGCTGTTTTCATAAGGCCAAACCCGCAAGATCTAGCTGTCACTAAAGCAATATTGAAAATCTTTTGCCGATGCTTCAGGTTTGGTTACAAACATGCAGAAAACTGAAATTTATCCAATACAATGCCACAATGTTGTCTGGCAAATTTGCTTGGGGAGCAACAAAAAATCTCACAGTTCCCATGCACTTATTTGGGGCTGCCACTTCACTTCAGAAAATTGCCAAAGACTGCTGTACAACCTATTGTTCAGAAGATTGGTGGCAGATTGCCGGGATGGAAGCGAAATTACCTTTCCTATCCGGGTAGGGAGACTCTTGTAAAATCAGTTCTCACTGCCACACCCACCTATTTCATAACAGTGTACAAGCTCCCTAAGTGGGCAATCAAACAAATTGATAGATACCGCAGAAGTTTCTTGTGGAAAGGTGACGACCCAGAGAAAGTAAGAGGAGGGCACTGCTTAGTCAGATGGGATCTGTTTGAGACCAACAAAATGGGGAGGTTTGGGGATTAAAGATCTTGAGAAATTTGGGAGAGCCTTAAGACTAAGGTGGCTGTGGCATAGTTGGGATTCTGTCGACAGACCGTGGAAACGGTTGCTCAAAATGCAGGACCAAACTGACAGGCAACTTTTTTTTTTTTTGCCTCAACATACATAACCATTGGGGATGGAAAGAACACACCGTTCTGGGAATCCAGATGGATCAATGGAGCCTCACCTAAAGAGCTAGCACCGAACCTATACATGAAGCCAGATACAAATATAGAACATCCAGTGATAAACGAAAAGGTAAACAAAAAATAAAGAGTTAATAATGAAGGGTATATTTTGGAATAGCGACGGGTTTAAGGATCCGAAAAAACATAGGTTTGTTTCCGATTTAACGAAGGAACATAACCTTAATTTTATCGCCATTTCTGAGACTGTCAGAAGACGCTTTACGGACCCATTTCTTAAGAATTTGTGTGGGGGTCGTAATTTTATCTGGCATTGTAAAGAACCTAGAGGCCGTTCAGGAGGAATCCTCTTGGGTGTAGACCTGGACACGTATGATATTGGGGCAATTGACGAAGGCGACTTCTATGTTAAATTCCATTTGTGTAATAAAAGTGATAGCTTCAAATGGGCTTTAGTAGTCGTTTACGGTCCTGCACAACAAGATATGAAGGAACAATTTCTTACAGAACTTGTACATATGTGTAGCCATGAAAACCTTCCAATGTTAATTGGTGGAGACTTTAATATTATGAGAAGCCCAAAAGAGAAAAATAAGGATAATTTTGACCATCGATGGCCTTTTTTGTTTAATGCTGTAATTGATGGCTTAAATTTAAGAGAAATAGAGATGTCAGGGAGACAATTTACATGGGCAAATACTTTACAGAACCCAACCTTTGAGAAACTAGATAGAGTATTGGCATGTACTGACTGGGAACAGAAGTACCCGTTATCAACTGTCATCACTCTATCAAGGAACATATCTGGACCATACACCTTTGCTCATAAATTTGGAGATGCATCGATGTATAACCAACAACTTTATTCAAATTTGAATTGGGATGGTTATTACGAGATGGTTTGCAGATATGGTTAAAGATATATGGTCACAGGATCATGGTGGCCGAACCCCTATGGAAAAATGGCAGGCAAAAAAATACGTGCTTTACGACAATATCTCAGGGGGTGGGCCAAAAATACTAGCGGAAGCAATAGAAAAGAGAAAAAAGATATTCTAGACAAACTGAATGTCTTGGATAAAAAAGCAGAAACCAACTTGTTATCACAACAAGAGTTGGACATCAAAATTGTCTCCAGAACAGGCTTGCGCATATGCTGAGAGAAGAGGAACTGAAATGGTACCAACGAGCTAAGGTTAAGGAGTTACTGGAAGGTGACTCAAACACCAAATATTTTCAACTCGTTGCAAACGGAAAACATAGGAAAACTCGCATTTTCCAGTTACGTGATGGTGACCAAGTTATCAGTGGAGATAATGAATTGAAGAAATATATTACTTCATTTTACAAAGGTCTTTTTGGTCCCCCAGAATCTAATAATTTTAGTATGGATGAGACTAGAGTAGATGACATACCACAAGTAACAGATATGGAAAATGAGGCATTAACTGGCGAATTTATGGAAGAAGAAGTAAAAGCAGCTATCTTCCAGATGGAACATAATAAAGCCCCGGGGCCTGATGGTTTCCCAGCAGAATTCTATCAGGCTTTTTGGGATTTAGTTAAACCAGATCTAATGGCCCTGTTTGAGGAATTCTATAGGGGTAACTTGCCTCTTTATTGTCTTAATTTTGGAACAATCATTCTTCTACCAAAATGCAGAGATGCTGAGAAAATACAACAGTATCGTCCGATTTGCTTGTTGAATGTGAGTTTTAAAATTTTTACAAAAGTGGCTACAAATAGAATCTCAACAGTGGCTCAAAAAGTGATAAGCCCTACCCAAACGGCGTTTATTCCGGGAAGGAATATTATGGAAGGAGTGATTGTCTTGCATGAGACAATTCATGAGATCCATCGGGAAGAAACAAAGTGGGGTGATCTTTAAGATCGATTTTGAGAAAGCATATGACAAGGTTAAGTGGTCTTTTGTACAGCAAACCTTGAGAATGAAAGGATTTTCACCTAAGTGGATTAAATGGATTAATGCTTTCATTCAGGGTGGGCATGTAGGTATTAAAATAAATGACCAGGTTGGTAACAACTTTCAAACCTACAAAGGTTTAAGACAAGGTGAACCCCTCTCGCCCATTTTATTTAATATCGTCGTAGATATGTTGGCTATTCTAATCAATAGAGCAAAGGATGATGGCCAGGTCACAGGCCTAGTTCCTCACCTTGTGGATGATGGCCTATCTATTTTACAATACGCAGATGATACTATTATCTTTATGGACCATGACATGGAAAAAGCAACTAACATGAAGTTATTGTTGTGTGCTTTTGAACAACTGTCTGGGCTTAAGATAAATTTCCATAAAAGTGAGTTATTCTGCTTTGGTCAGGCCAAAGATCATGAGGCTGAATACTCTCAACTTTTTGGATGTCAAATGGGTACTTATCCATTCAGATATTTAGGAATACCTATGCACTTTAGAAAGTTAAGTAATGCAGATTGGAAAGTCATAGAAGAGAAGTTTGAGAAAAAGCTGAGTAGCTGGAAAGGAAAACTTATGTCAGTTGGTGGCCGATTAGTGTTAATTAATTCGGTACTAACAAGCCTTGCTATGTTTATGTTATCGTTTTTTGAGGTCCCTAAGGGAGTCCTTGAGAAATTAGATTACTATAGATCAAGATTTTTTTGGCAAGGAGATGGTCATAAAAAGAAATATAGGCTTGCTAGATGGAGCATCCTTTGCCAGCCTAAGAATTAGGGGGGTTAGGTATTCAGAAATATGAAGTCCAAAATCAATGCTTACTAAGTAAATGGCTTTTCAAGCTCATAAATGAGGATGGAGTTTGGCAGCAAGTACTTAGGAAGAAATACTTGCGAAATCAAACCATCACTCAGGTAGAAAGGAAACCAGGTGATTCACATTTTTGGGCTGGGTTAATGAAAGTTAAAAGTAATTTCCTAAATCTTGGAAGCTTTGTTTTAAACAATGGCCAACAAATAAGATTTTGGGAAGACAGATGGATAGGTAATTCAGCCTTAAGGGTGCAATATCCTTCATTGTTCAACATAGTTAGGAATAAACATGCAACCGTTGCCAATGTGTTTAGTTCGGTTCCTTTGAATATTACTTTTAGAAGAACTCTTCATGGTAATAACTTAAACCTTTGGCATAATCTGGTTGGTCGCATTGCACATATTCAATTATCAGATACTATGGACCTGTTTCGGTGGAATCTCACACCAACTGGGCTCTTAATGTGAAGTCTATGTATAATGCAATGTTGAATAATGGAAATGTGATGCATAATAAAAATATTTGGAAAATGAAAGCTCCACTAAAAATAAAGATCTTTATGTGGTACTTGCGTAGGAAGGTAATCTTAACAAAAGACAACCTGGTGAGGCGTAACTGGCATGGTAGTAAGAAATGTTGTTTTTGTTCTAATGATGAATCAATACAACACTTATTTTTGATTGTCACTATGCTAAATTCATTTGGCGCCTTGTTTACTTTTGTTTGGCTTAGAACCACCCCTTAATATATTGCATATGTTTGGTGGCTGGTTGAATGGTATAGGTGCTAAGTTAAAAGTAAAGATACTTGTCGGAGTTGCAGCTTTGTGCTGGGCTATCTGGTTGAGTAGAAATGATGTAGTTTTTGACAAAGCACCTATAATGACTTATATGCAGGTACTATTTAGAGGGACTCACTGGCTGCGGTTCTGGTCACAACTGCAAAGGAGCAGTGAAGATAAGAACCATATGATTGCTGCGGGTCGGCGCCTGGAGGAAGTGGCGATGGAGTTTTATACACACAATGGATGGAGATTTACTAATAGATTATGTTTGTAATTCTTGTCATCCGGATTTTAGTGTGTGTTTTTTATCATCTATTGCGCAGACGGATGTGCTGCAACTTTGTAATAAAACGGCTGTAACCTCTTTTTGAGGCCAAGGCTGGGATGTTTCCCATTATCTAAAAAAAAATAAAGAACTTCAGAATTATAACTGGATACGAAACCTGAAAAATGTCAACTCTGAAGACCTGCTGCAGGAGTTCATAATGCTGTATATTCTCCTAAAGGAGGTGACCTTGACTGACCAAAAAGATCAAATTTTCTGGAGGTGGAATGGAGATGGAAAATATAGTGCAGCCTCAAGCATATGAAGCACAATTCGTTGGAGCAATGCAACCATTCCCAAGGGAGAGGATATGGAAGGCTAGAACTGAACCTAAATGTCGTTTCTTTGCTTGGCTGGCCCTGCAAGGCAAGATCTTAACTGCAGACAATCTTGCCAAAAGGAACTGACAACATGAACCAAATTGCTCATTATGCCGTAGTGCACCGGAGACTGCTGATCATATATTAACACAATGTAGTTTTGCAAAGGATGTATGGAGGAAAGTGGCCTCAATTCTGAATCTCCAGCCACCATTAACTGAAATTAGCAACAGCAGTCCAGCAATGCCTTGAACAATTCACAGCCATGGGCTCCTATAAGACCAAAAACAAAATTGCAGGCATACTATTCTTCTTTTGGTGGCAGGTTTGGAAGGAACGAAACCGTCGTATCTTTGAACAAAAGGAGTGCGTCTACAATCAGGTTGCGACGCTGACTGTTGATCAAGTGCGTATGTTTGGCCGAGCTTATGAGGAGGGTTACATAGAGGATTCCACCTGATGCTTGCTTCTCTGGCGAGAAATCTTTTTGTTTTATGTGTTTCTAGCAGCTGATGTGCTGCTTCTTAGTGATCTGTACTCCTAGGATGTACTCTTTTATTTCCTACCTTAATGAATGGCAGTGCTCCTGCCTCTTTTTTTTTTAAAAAAAAAAATTGTTCATAAGCATTTCTACCTAACATACATCACCACTTTTGTGCAGTTGTTGAAAACATGGGCAATAAATCTAGCTTGTGAATATAGGCTGTTTCACGATCGTTCTCATAGGCAGAAATAGATGATAACGTTGAATTTGACTGATATTTTTGTGCTGATCTGATCGTTATTTGGTACGCGAGTCAAAGCCACGTAATAACAGCTGCAGAAGTCCATGGGCTGCTAAGCCCCTGCCCTTGTCGAAGCATACCATGGGCTGCTAATATCAGTCAGTGAAATAAATATACAAAAAGAAAACTCTGATGATATCTTGCTAACCCCTTTGGATGCATCTCCGTTCTCTCTGGAATGAGGAGAGAATTTGGACGGTTGTCCCATGCCAACTCGGTCCATGCGTGCTGACGATTTGATGTGGTTTTATAACTTATCTACGATTCCGATTTTTCTGATAAAGAAGCTCATTGTGTCTAGTGATTTTGTGATGGTCCGACAATGATCTTTTGCATGATTGATGTGAGACATGAGACACATCTGCATAACGGTGCACGGCACATGGCTAATGCCTCCATTAATTAGGCAGGTTCAAGTAAAAGCTCACGGCACAATATTACATCACATGAAGATGAAAGGTACGGAGGTGGTTAAGAATGTGCCTGTGCTAGTCTCGGTAGTTTGATTATAGGAAGAGAGCTGACAAAATGCTGTTGCAGCAGTAAGCAGCCCTTGGTACTTTATGAATTTGGGGCCGGCGGCTTTGGCTCTTTCGTGGAACGACCAACTCTGCCATGACTTCACCGGATATGACTTTGCACAAAATTTATGACTTTCACATTATTTTCTCATTATTTTCAGTCCCGGATTCACATTATTTTCTCGACTCGACAACAGGGCGACGGTCTATCAGTCTACCTTGCAGATTAGAGCGCCACTAGCACCGGATGCTTTACCGTATACTTCAACAGTGCCGTAGCGATTCACGCGAATCATAAAGGCGAGCAAGTTTCCCGGACGGGGGAGATATGGGAAATCAATTCAGCGACGATACACAGTCCCCGATTTCAGTAGTATCCGCAAACGGAACGGATCTTTAATCTTTCTTCCGGAACCGTATATACGCAGAACGGCCAATCCGACGTCTGAACGGCAAAAAAGATGGGAATCGAGGGAGAGGATCAACAGAAGATGGGGAATAGAAAGGGAAAGAAGAACGCATCATCATCGTTGTCCTGCGGCGAGGGCGGCGTCTTCTGCTCCAGCCTACCTACAACTAACTATACTCCACTCGTCCAGTTAAGTTGGTAGCAGCACGCCACTATAAATACCTCCGCGGGGTCGGATCTGGCCATCACGCCGATCATCTCTGCTCTCTCTCATCAGGGTACGTCTGACTAGCACTTTACAAGTTGCCGGAGACGTCTTCCCCTTTCCGGAATTCTGATCAGATTCCACTCTTTTCGATATTTGAAGACATTCAGAAGCCATTGCTGTTTTGGCCTGCAATCTTTTCCATGGCTGATGCAAAGGACGGTGAAGTCATGGCCGAGGCGCAGATCGCTCAGCCTCTCGGGCGGTGGCCGATTCTGTCGTACGGTGTCGGACACATGCTCAACGACATCACGTCGGCTTGCTGGTTCACGTACCTGCTGCTCTTCTTGCAGCAAATCGGCCTTGCTCCAAGGTAACAACAACCTGTCAACCTCGATGGAGAGCATCACCAATCACCATTGGTCTTCTAAAAAAAAAATCAATCATAAAGCTCTCATTTCTTATGAAGTGAAGCCCTTTCGCTGCACCTGACTTATGGCTTGAGTTCCTTCTTGCAGGGATGCAGCGATCGTGATGCTTTCAGGTCAGGTTGCAGATGGGCTGATGACGGTTCTGGCTGGCGAGATGGTACTACATGCACTACAACTCTATCTTGAATTCTTGATTCATGCAGATCATATTTCATTTGTAACTGATCTATGAACAATGTGCTATACGATCAGATCGACCGATTCGGCCGTTTCAAGCTGTGGCACATCGGAGGATCAGTCCTGGTCGGCGTTTCATTCTCCTCGGTCTTCGGTGGCTGCCTGCTGTGCACCATTCTGGGAACAGACTCATACCTTGTGAGGACCGTCGGTTACAGCTTCTTCGCAGCGGTGTTCAACATCGGTTGGGCGGCCACACAGGTTTCACACATGTAAAGCACCTTTTCCTCTTCAAACTGGACTGAATCTGCTTTCTCATTGGTGCACGAAATTTGGGCTCTGGTTTGATGCATTTCCTTCCGTTCAGGTCAATGGTAAACTGCTTGACACTGAACCCGACAAGCCGTGTTGCGTTAGCAAGCTGCCGGAATGCATCCAATATGGTGAGTACCTGAATTGAACGAACAACTCAGGACAGTTTCAGTTTCGTTGTCATCTCATGGGTGCTTGTTCTGCGTGAAACAGGGATCCTTTTACTGTCGTCCTTTTTTTCTGTTGAAAATTATTAAAAGAGTGTGGCTCTGTTCATCACTGTCCATTTGATCAATCAGCTGTGTCTTGTTCCATTTAAACAATTTTTCTCATGCGGGATGTGCTGTTATGCTCACCGGGATTATGGCGTACAGGTGGCGAATCTTGGTTTATACGCCATCGCTTTAGGTGTCTTTGGTGCTGTAAAGGGGAAAGCTTGCTCTGATATTGTTCTTCAGGTGATGCTCAAATTAACTTGCCGTTGCAGACCACATAAAGACGTGTAAATGTTTTCTGCTAGTACTCCTGAGTTACCCTCTGTTTCTTTCACCTGCAGTACCGGTGGATAGCCTACCTGTCCATTTTTATAGGATGCTGCTTCCTGGTGATCTTTCATGCTGGAACGAAGGAACCAACGTACGTTGATAGATATACATATATTCTACATATCAACCATGTGCTGAGAATCTGTGGTTTTGCAGCTTGAAGTCTGAATCTAACTGTAAGAAGAAGGCTAGGATCTCCTGGGGTTACTGGTTCAAGAAGACCATGTACTACCAAGTTGCTCTGCTGTTCATGCTTGCAAGGCTGATCACAAACGTCTCTCAGGTTGGCATCATGCGCAGTATGACCCTTTTTCAATTAACATGAAAATGCACATGGCATGCTCTATCTATCTAACACTAACTTTGTTCTTTAAAAGCGAAAATGTGACCTTTTTTTTAAGAAGGCCCCATCTGTCGAGCACATTAGTCACTAAGATCTGTCTGAACACAAGTCCCTAATATTTATATCATTTTCTTACTACTCGCACATTTCTATTTTCAGCACAACTTTTGTCAGACGAATCGTACACCTTTTTTGCGGGGAAAAAACAGCATTGTTGGATAGAAAAACATACAATCAAGTTTTTCTTTTCTAAACATATCTGTAACAAACCATATTTTGACACTGAACTCCTACATCATCTCTGACATGGGCTCTTATGTGTACTCTTTTTCCCATTTTCAGTCACTCATCGCATTCTACGTCACCAGAGATTTGAGAATGAACGAATACTCGAAAGCAATTGTAAGTTCTTCAACGCATTGCTGCAACTTGGCATAGGAGCCAACCGGTACTGACAACTCGAGCATAGTCTGCTCTGTTTTTCCCCCTGACACTTTGATTTCTCGTTGCAGATTCCAGCGACCATCTTCAGCTGCAGCTTCATCGTGTCCATTGTCCTGCAGGTTCAGCATTTACGCCAACTCCTTACTAGAAACCTGCAAGCCTCAGCCCCCTCTCACACATCTTCGCGACAACCGTATGCCTTGCAGGAGATCAAGTGGAACAGCCGTCGCCTCAAGTGCCTCCTCACCATCGGCGCCACGCTCTGGGTCATCTCCGGCGTCGCGGTGTTCTTCCTCCCCAGCCAGATGAGCAACCTCATGTACCCTCTGGCCATGGTCATTGGCGCTGCCAACGCCCTCGTCATGGTAATCAATCGTCAGATTTCCATCCTCTGACCCCATGCTTCTCGTCGCAACCGTAAATTAGCTTGCGAGTCGTGTTCTGAGCAGGTCACGACAGTTGGGCTGCAGAGCGCGTTGGTAGGGGAGGACCTGAACGGATGTGCCTTCGTCTACGGCTCACTCAGCTTCCTGGACAAGATGTCCTGCGGAATCGCTCTGTTTGTTCTCGAATCATATGAAGGTAACACCAGATCAGCAAGAACAGCGTGGAAAGCTTTCTGTGTTTTGTGTGTTTTTGCAGCGGGAACGATGACTCATCAGCAGCTGAATGGGTGTAAAATGTGCCGTTTTTTGCTTGCAGACACGATGAGCTGCGGCGAGACGAGGGGGCTGAACTCGGTGAGCAGGTACGGGACGGGGCTGATCCCCTCCTGCTTCGCCGTGCTCTCCCTAGTGGTCACCTCCACGCTCAGACTGCAGGATGACGCCCCGGGAGCCAGAGCCGCCGCTGCTCTGGAAGCACCGCTACTTGTCTGAATCGACAATGTTCAGGTGACCACCACTGTCATGGTTGAAGAAATAAGGATGCGCATCCTTTTCAATTAGGTTTGAGAAGGAACAAAATATGTTCCTGCTTCCTTTCAATTAGATTTGAAACGAGGCATGTTTGTACGAGTCATGTCACCATGTATCATCACATCAGTTCCGATTTTGAGGTGAAGAAAAAGATGTAATCGTTTGTGCAAAGATTGTCTACACATGATCATATTATTTTATTGTACATCATATGAGAGGGCCCTGTTCGTTTCCCTTAGTCCTAAATTTAGACCGGTTACATTAAAGAGAATTTTGCTATTTAGGAGTGTTAAATAAAATCTAATTACAAAATCTTTTTGCAGATAGGTGCTAATTTACGAGATAAATATAATGAGTCTAATTAATCTATGTTTTGCTACAGTGATGCTACAGTAATCATCGTCTAATCACGGCTTAATTACCGTTATTAGATTCGTCTCGTTAGTCTAGAGGTTCTGCAATTAGTTATATAATTAGACTTAACCCCTAAAGACAAAATTTTTAGAGGTCTAAATTTAGTGCTAAAGAAACAAACTCCTGCTGCTCGGCTTCGACACAGACCAAGCGAACGGCGGCTGAGTCTTGATCGGTGGCGCTGCGTGAATGAGCTGAGCAAGAACGCAGAGAGGAAAAGAGAGGATTTGGGGCTGGTGGTGGGACCCAGATGTCTTAACATGGCATGATTTTTTTTTGTTTTTGTTTTTGGAAAAAAAGAGGGACACTGTTGGAGAGGGTGATGTTTTTGGGGTCTAAATTATTTTAGGTTGCTCCTAAAAAGAGGTTTTTTGGAGTGAAATTTTGGGGCAGTCTTGGACATGCACTTATTTTGTGTGTTTGTGGAGGATAGTCACATTTTTTTTGGTTGGCTGAGAGTAGGAAACAGCTGCAGCTGCAGCTGCAGCTGCGCAGCCAAAAAAAAAATCTCTTCCGATCGCTGCCGTTGTTTGAGCTGTTTGCTGTATCTTTTGCTTCACCCTTGCAATGCTAACATGTGTTCCTCAGAGATGTACATCTTTATGTGCTTCTTTGTATTGAGGACAATAAAGTTCTATGTGGGATGGAATTATCTATTTGAGAGCTTGTTTTGCTTGGAAAGAATGATGGAAGCTATTGATTGATATTTACGTTTTGGAAAGACATTCTGAAATATTCTTCCTCTGTTCCCTAGTTAAATATATTCACTTGATCATAAGAATTAAGATGAAGGATAAAACTATTACTAATGCTCATCTGTTATTGCTAGGGTAGGATTGCTGGTAGTTTACTGCATTGATTATGGCGCAGTTAAGTATACATGGAAGAATGAAACAAAAAAGGACTATTATAGTTGTTGATGAACTTATATTTGTTGCATTTGAACAAAGACTATATAGACTTATTTGAGACAAAAAACTAAGTGGTTTAACTGGTTTGCTAATATTCTTTGTGCAACCTGTGCTCTGTTGAGCATTGATATTTTGATTTACATTTCATACATAGAATTCTACATGTCATGTGTTGTGGTTTGCAACGTACATAAAAAAATAGATCAAAAGTTATTATGATCGCGGCAATATCTCAGGAGGCAAATAAAATAGATGAATCTTTGTCAACCCTTGAGTTCGCGAAGAACGTGACGTGCTGTAATTTGAAAGAGGCATTTATTCCTAAAAGCTTTGTAAACAAGGTGATTTTGCTAAATATCCTCATATGTATATTTATTTAAGTAATTTGCAAAGATATAAATAATCACTATTCAAGTAATTCATGATATTTGCTCAATTTTTAGACAAAGTACAAGTTGTAAGTCTTTATTTGTTACTTAAACACTGGATTGGAACCTTGCTCAAACTATTTTTCCCACACATCGTCCACTTGGTGGAGATTGATTTGTAGTTTCAGCTAAACTTAATCTCTGTTATAGTCGTAGTTTGAGCAAAATTTTGAATTCTTTCTGTTAATGCAATAATCCATTGCAAATTCTTGAGGTAACTAGGCCCATAGAAAAAGGTTCTCCAGTCGTCAAAGAGTAGCATTCTTAAACAGAATAAGGAAAATGCAAAACAAGGCATAGGATGTGTGCAACGAACTCCTGATGTTTAGGTTTAGCTTTCCTTGCACTACTGTGTAAATGAGGTGTATTTTTTTTTTTTGAAGGACAATCGCCCCAGAGGGGCTAGAACTTTCTCCATTGATCAGGCAGATACAGCTGTTTTACACATGGACCCATGCACTTGATTCAAATTACATTTAGACCCATCAAACAGCCATTGAGGGCATGGACGAAAAGCAAAAATTACAAATAGGCCCTCGCAAGGAATCCGCCACCGCCGACGAGGAAGAAGACCACATCGTCGATACCGAATCCCAGACATGGAGATGGTTGTAGCCGAGAAATCCAGGCGAGGAAGCTTCATCAAAGGCGCCTCCAATCTCGACGGAGCCGGACAGTGAAACACTGCGCCAAGATTGGGAGGAGGCCTCTTCATGGTGTTTGATTGACACATCGGCGGCTCACCCGGCAGTCGCCTCAGACGAACACCAAACAGAGGAAGAAAAACCAGTCGCAGCCGTAGATCTAAAGGAAGCAACACCGGGCCGGACCATACCATTTCTCTGGAAAAATTGGGGATCAGCTTGAAGCGATCAACCCAATCCAAATGGTAGCGCCTACGAGGAACCTCAAGCCAGCACATCGCCGGCCACCGCCACAACTCCATGGCACCTGCATCTGAAGAACAGAGAACAAGCAAGGAGGGAGAAGAACACCCGCCGGGGATGAGTCCGATGGGGAAGACAAACAGCATAACGCCGACATCCACGAAGGAAACCAACTAGAAAGAAGCACCAGCACCTCGCCGGAGCACGCCCGTCAAGAACAACGGCGAAAACACCAGCAAACTACCGGAGACTCTGATTTATTCGAGAAAAACTAAAACCTAAAAATACTGCTGTACAGATGGGTCCCTCACCCGAGACCACACCGGCGAGAAGAGCCGGAGCAGTTGGGGAGGGGCCGGGATCAGCCCTCAACGGAAGCTGCTTAGAGGAATCGGTGAGATTTCTGGTTGGGGAAGGAAGAGCTACAGGAAAGAGTTACAGGAGAGAGGAGAGAGGGTTCGAGAGAGGTAGGGAATTTTATTTGAGGTGTATTTGAAAGTGCGAGCTCGATGGTGGAACCAATGTGATAAAATAAAGAAAAAATTAGTCACTTGAGGTTTTGGTTACAAAAGGAAAGCTTTTGCTGACATGGCAATCTGGTTAGGGAGGCCTTGTGCTATAGGCTATATCAATATGATGTCAGTATAGTTATTTTTTGTTAGGAAAAACTCTGTGTTGTCGATGAAGCCATCTTTCTTTCTTTTTGTGAAACTAGGTTCTCTGTATAATTACTGAAACTTGAAATAGCAGCAGTGATGATAGTAAAGTAGTATGGTTGATTTATGATAACAAGTTCAGAGGTTGACACTTTTCCGGCCACTTAGCTCTTATCTAGTAACCACCAACTCTGCCATGACCTCATTGGACATGAATTTGCCCAAAATCTATGACTTCCTTAACGAATTGCAGTCCCGGATTCACGTTATTTTTCTCGATTCAACAACAGGGCGACGGTCCATCAGTCTACCATCACTTCCACGCTGAGGCTGCAGGATGATGCTCCAAGAGCTGCTGCCCTGGAAGCACCGCTCCTTGTCTGAATCGATTCAGGTGACCTCTATCATGGTTTAAGAAATAAGGATGTGCATCCTCTTCAATTAGGTTTGAGAAGGAACAAAATATGTTCCTGCTTCATTTCAATTAGATTTGAAAATGAGGCATGTTTGTACGAGTCGTGTCACCTTGTACTACCATCACATCAGTTCCGATTTTGAGGTGAAGAAAAAAAAAAAGATGTAATAGTTTGTGCAAAGCTTGTCTACACATGATCAGATTATTGTACATCGTAGGAACAGCATCAAAGCTGGAACAGAAGTAACAGAACCGTGTGAAAAAAAAGGAACTAGAGCAACACATTGAAAACATAATCGACAGACGGGACTACTGCAACAAGTGATTTGTGATGGAACGATCGCCGGCTGGGCTCGCTCACAGCTCGTCGACCGTCCGGTGCTTGCCGGTGGCGTCCCTGTGGTGGTGCTTCTTCTCGCCGTGGGCGCCGGTAACCTTCTCCTTGGCGGCGTCGGCCGTCTCCCGCGCCACCTCCTTCACCTTCTCGTACCCTTCGTTGGCCTTCTCCCTGGCGGCCTCCGCCGTCTCCCACGCCGCGTCCTTGGCACCCGTCGTCTTCCCCTTGACGCACTCCTTGGTCTGCTGCGCCTTCTCGCCGACCTTCTCCGCCTTCTCCCACGCCGCGTCCTTAGTGGAGCCCGCCGTGTCGGCCGCCGCGTCCTTGGCCGCAGCGGCCTTCTCAGCGGCCGCGTCCTTGGCAGCAGCGGCCGCGTCCTTCGCCGCGCCCCCCTTGTTCGCCGCGGCGGCAGCCTTCTCGGCCGCGGCGTCCTTGGCGGCCTTGGCCTTCTCCGCTGCCGTCTCCTTCGCCGCGCCGGCCTTCTCCGCGGCGGCGGCCTTGGCGGCGGCGGCCTTCTCCGCCGCCGTGTCCTTGGTGCCGCCGGCGGCCTTGGCCTTCTCCGCTGCCGTCTCCTTCGCCGCGCCGGCCTTCTCCGCGGCGGCGGCCTTGGCGGCCTCGGCCTTCTCCGCCGCCGTGTCCTTGGTGCCGCCGGCCTTCTCGGCCGCAGCGTCCGTGGTCTGACGCAGCGTGTCGTACCCCTGGCCGGCCTTCTCCTTGGCGGTCTCCTCTACCTTGGCCTTGCCCTGCTTCGACCGCTCGCGCGCCTCGGCGCCCTGGTCGCTCGCCGCCTGGGCCGCCTCCTTCGCCTTCTCCTTGGCGTAGCCCGCCTTACTCGAAGCCTCGCCGGCCGAGCCCTTCACCGTCTCCGTCGTCTTGTCCTTTGCCTGGCCGGCCTTGTTCGACGCGCCCGTCGCGGCCTCCCCTGCCGTCTCCTTGGCGTCTCCCGCCTTCTTCCCCACCTCTGCAAACATACATGTACACGGCGCGCGTCAGAAAATATTCGATGCTTCGAAGTGCAACTGCAAAGAGTGAATTAAAGGTGGCGGCTTTATCTCACCGGAGGTGGCGCCATGGGCGGACTCGCGCGCGGACTTGACGGTTTCGCCTGCCTTGCGCGCGGCCTCCTCCTCGTCGACGTGCTTCAACCCGAGCCCCTCGGAGATCTTCTCCTTGGCCCACTCCGTCCACGACTCCTCGTCCTTGTGGCCCGCCCCCGTGGCGTGCTCGAGGTCCGCCTTCGCCGCCACGCCGGCGGCTGCCGCGACCACCACCACCGTCACCAGCAGCAGCGCCGGCGGGACGGCGAGCCTCTTCGACCGCGACACGATCGCCATTGATCGATCTACTAGCTTGGCAGCTGAGCAAATAAGTCAGCCGTGAGCAAGTTGCTGTGTGCTTCGTCGGGGGTGCGAGATCGAATTGTGAAAGCGATGATCGTGTTGAGGTTTGGGGGGCGGGTTTTTATGGCAGCAGGAGAATGGACGCGTGTAGGCGTTGGTTCGAGCGAGGCGAGCCGCGGCGCGACGGGTGTCCGGCTGAGGTGGCGCGTTGCCGAGACACGTCGCCACATCGGCCGTGGTCATTGCTTCGCGGTGACAAGCTTCTCGTCGCTTCGGTTCTTTTGAAATGCGAAAGCACGTACGGGACCAGTGGTCGATCCTGTTAGGATTAGGTGAATATGTGTGACCTGCCCTCTGGTTGCCAACACACGGAGGTAAAACATTCGCAAAGGTTAAAAAGGGTAACGTGTGAGGGCATAAGCTCCTTGCCCTAGTACAGACGGGATCCATGACGTGATCGAAAGGCATGGTATCGGTCGCTTTAGAATTAGAAGAGTTCTGGATGATGCTTTGCGTTCGCTGTTTAGCCTAACTCGTTGCCTTTATTCATTTCACATATCTAAACAACTCTCTTGAATTCTTGATAGCACTCGAACAAGCGAAAAACAGAATCTTTGAAAAACAATAACCAATTGTTCTGTTCCTCCTTTAGTACCTATTGGTCTGCAATAGGCGATTGTTTCAGAAACTTTTTAATGTGGGTAGGAGAACCAAAAACTAGCAGTTGTGGAGTGAATACCTCGATTGGAGGAGAATGGAACTATTACGAGATGGAGTAGGTACGAGGGGAGTGATTGTGGGTTCGCAAAGTATCTCGCAAAGACATGTGGATGCATTTGATAATGATTTTTTTTTTTGCATTGTAATGAGTTGAAGACAAAGGCATCGTAATGAGTTTTGTTAAAGTAGGTTGAAATATTAAGACATCTTTTTTAAAAAAATATAATTAGTTACATTAAACTGGATTTTTTTTTTGAGAGACACATTAAAACTGGATGATCTCAAGATCTACCGGACGCCATGGTTAGTGGCCCATGTAGAAGTGACATAGTCCGGCCTGTGCATCCTGGCTCAGCCCAATATCAACCAAGACCGGTCCAAAACGGAACTCGCATGGCGCCAGTGCGCCACACGACGACGACGAGGAGCCCGACCGAACCCGAGCGCGAAACGTGCCGGACCCAACGACCGCGCGGTGGAAGTAGTAGTAGTAGAAAGATCTGGGCGGGACTGTAGCGTGGCCGCGTGCCCCTAGCTGCCGTGTCCACGTTCCACTCCCCCGCCTCGCGCTTCTCCGGCCTCGGTCTCTCGGAACGTAAAAATGGCAGCTTCCTCGCCGTCTCTCCCGCCGCCGGCGCCGGCGCCCACCACGCTGGCCGGGAACCTCACGGCCTCCTCCTTACTGTCCATCCCGCCACCACGGCCCCGCCTCGCCGCGGCACACCGCCGGGCGGTCGTGGCCGCGTCGGCGTCCTCCCGGCCCCCGCCCCCGCCGTCACCGGAGGGGGACGGCGAGGAGCAGGAGGTGGAGAGGGGCGATGGGCATGGACGGAAGCATCCCCGGGACCTCCGGCGAGTTCCTGCGGCGCGTCTCCTCCCGCGCCTATGGCATGCGGCGCCACCTCATGGAGTCGCTCGACTCCCTCGCCTACGACGGTAACGTTTCCTGGATCTATAACACCTGTTCATGATTGACATGTTCTTGTTGCCTTGATTTGATTACGTTCATAGTTGGGCTTAGCAAATTAGCTTAGCTTAAGGGTTGGTGATGATTTAGCTCACAATAGTCAGGGTTTAGTCGTGTCTCATGTTCGATAAATTGTCTGGGACAAAGTGCCCCGAGATGCGATCTTTATGCGCACGGGAGGATTGCGTGCTGCAATGATCTGGAGGTCCGCACCAATCTGTGTTAGGATTGTGGCGTCACGCCTCTCCGTTTGCTATGTATTGTTTGAGCCTTCAAGGTGGGCAAGATATGTGTTCGTGTACGCTACTGTTGCAACCCATGATCTTTTCTCAGGTCTGGCCCAATTCATATATCTACAACTCGTGAAAAATTGGACAATCGGTCTAAAGCATATTGATAGGACAAGTCTGCTGCAGTAAATGGTTATGCATAAGCTGTTGCACGACAAGAAACATTGTCCAGTGATTTAAGAGGCTTTTGGTGGTATTTGGAATTTAATTAGTTGAGTTCTAATGCACACCGAAAATCTGAACAATCGGTAATTTTATTCTTATTATTTTCCCTCTTGAGGTTTTTCTAATTTCTTTGATAGTTAGTAACTTTGTGCTATTTCATGATGGTTCAGTACTGGAGACAAACCCATGGAGAGAAGGTTCGAAGCCCGTCTATGTGCTTGCTAGAAGTGATAACAATCTATGGACAATGAAAACCCGTAGGACCCGCAGGTGAGAATTGTGTGATGCTTCTACAAATGGGTTGTTAGGATTGAGCACTTAGCTGTTGGTTTCGACCATTTTCTGCAGCGAAGTTGAAAGGGAACTTGGAATGCTTTTCTCAAATGGAGGGGGTTCAGGGATTGGGACTAAATCGAAGTACTCTGGCTCCAAGTTTAACATGCTTGTTGAAGATATCAGAGAGGGAGTGCTGGTGAGTAGCTGGTGTAAAGGAGGTTTTTTCCCCCTCGGACATGCTCTTGGGAGTTCAACAGATTACTTGCTGTACTTACTTTTCCTCTGGCTTTCATCTTTCTTTGGTATATGGAGTCATGGACAACTTCGCCCAAATGTTAAATATGCAGCCAGTTTGTGAATAGCACACAAAGAATCAGGAGAATGTACTCATGGTCACATATGCCTAAATATATGTTTGATATATCAACACACATTGTTGTACCACAGTAAAAGAAACAAGGCATTTGCCAGCTATCATCTTACTTTCTTGACAGCAGTATATGCAGATTTTGAACTAGCACTTTCTTTATATTCATCTGAATCATTTCAATCCGTTCTTGCAGATTTTGAGGACGAGGATGATGCTGTAAGATACTGTGACATTCTGGAGGGTGGAGGTCAGGGTTGCGAGGGAATTGCAGAGATTGAAGCTTCATCGGTAAGATAACTGATGTACCTTCCTAAGTAGTAGTTTCTGGTAAAAAAATCAATCTTACAGTATTGATCTATGTGCCTTTTCTGGGTAGGTTTTCAGTATGTGCCAAAAAATGAAAGCCCTCGCTGTTCTTTTCCGCCGTGGAAGCACTCCTCCATTGCCTCAAAGCCTTGAGCGTGACCTAAGGGCGAGAAAGCGGTCGCTGGAAGACTAGGATCTTGGTGTACATTGTACATGTATAGCTATTAATTTTGTTCATCTAGCTGTTGGAATCAAAGGCCTTAGGCCCTGTAGGCTGCATAGTACATAGAAATTCGGAGCTAAAATGGAAAGGATGCTAAACACTCTGAAAGAATCTCTCTGGAAATGAACATTCGAATATTCTTGTAATTATGTTAATGTACATTCGATCTCTCCAACTTACAATGAATAAATGTGATTCGTTAAGTTGTTACTTCTATTATTGTCCTGTCATCGGACTGATGCATAATAGTACAAGCGGTTGTCAACACTGTCGATGATACGATGACTACAAAGGACCCATTATCATGACTGATGCTACAGCTGCCGGGCAGTTGGAACGCCTCGAATTTCAGGGCGAAGTCCGCCTTTCAGTTAGTTTCTCCCTGCTGTACTTCTTGAAATCTGCCGCCAGCCCTGTATGGATGTCCTGCTTCATCTGCTCCGCTAGCTGCCTCAACACCTGCACCGTGACCAGTGATCACATACCAAGCGCCTGTCAATCCAGAGAAAAAAAAAAACATCAATTGATCTTTCTGCAAGAGCAGGTGAGATCAAACACTGACCGTCTCGCCGACGCCTCTGATGATGCTCGCGGGAACCAATGCGAGCACCGGCGGGAGGTTGAAGCCGACGCTCATCTCGACGTGGCCCCTGAGGCTCCTCCTGCCCTCCCTCTGTGGGTATAGCATGCCACGGACGGTCAGGGCGAGGTGCGATGGCATGGCGTTGCTGTCCAGCCCTCTCAGCTTGTAGTCTGTCTGCGTGCAGCACAGCACAGTTCAGTTCAGACATCTGATGGGAAATGAGAAATGAGTCAAGAGTCTTGGTTGGGGGTCTGTCAGTTACCACTTCCATCAGGAGGAGGCTGGTGGCGTGGTGGACGGGAACGTTGGGCGGGTACCCCTTGCCGCCGGATTTGCTGACGAAGCGCATGACGATTACTGGAGACGCCGACAGGAAGAGGAACTGGATGGCAGCAGAAGCTGCACGCTCCATTCTTCCTGCAAGATCAATCCAAGCACTCTGTGTTAGATTTACCATTCACTTGAAATACATAAAATCCGTTCATTCAACAAAAAGTAGGAAGCCGAAGTGGTTGCCAGAAAGAAGTCTGATTGTTGTCAGCAATTCAGGTTTCAGAACCAACGAAATGGAGTCAGAAGGTACTGAAAGTTTCAGCACTTTTGTGCAGGCATGTTCTGAAGTTCGACGAGAGAATCGGGGAAGAAATTGTCAGGTCACTCACATCATTCAGCTTTCTTCTCTTGCGCTGATCAGGAAACACAGCTCCGACGATCCTCGTCCTGTTCAGGAGGTACTCGTCGATTGACGCCTGCAGAGAGAACCTCCAGGTAATCAGATACACCAGAAAGTGCACTGCGGAATTCTGATTGGTAGACGATGCCCTCTACATACCCCATGGGTTTCGCTCATAGGGATGTCAGAGCTGAACTTGTATGAGAAGGTGAACAGGTCTCTGGGATTGAACGTCTCCCTCGATCTGCCACCATACGAAGGCGTCTTCAGGGCGCATGTGGTGACCGATCGCGACGAAGTAAGTAACATTCAGAACCAAATCCTTTCCTCTTCTTGATCCTGATCCAGCACCTCTATACGCTGTTACATTCCTCACAAAAGTCATACGTGCAACTATGCAGGTGCTGCCGAGCTAGCAAATTGGGTGACATGTTGACATGAAAGGAGGGGGAGTTAGGCACCTGGATGAACTTGAACATGGCTTGAAGGCAGGCTCAGCATCGTCATCTCCTCTCGTACCCTCTTCCAGCCGTGTACTTCCTGTTCTTCGGAGCTCTGGGTTTCCCTAGTTGATTCGTGGGCCAATAAGTAACTCCACGAGGCGTGCAGGGTTGAGCATTCTTGCAAGGCAACGCACATATGGTCCGTCTCTGTGGTAGGTCCTACAGGCTACGTCTCTTCTTCCTTGCCCTGCTAGGAGATTCCGGAGTTCTTCATGGTTAGTTGCTGGCCCTCTCTTCAGACTTAATATGTTTGTCGGGCGCTAATAGCGCGGCACACATATGAATGCAAGAAGATTAGGAGTTAATCACTGCATGATGGATACGCATAACTGATGGGTCTACCAGGATATTTTGTTGCGTGAAGTAGTTTACTTGCTTCAAGGCGCAGAGGTTCAACAGTACACTTCTCTCGTGCACCTAAATTTGACCCCTTCTTTGGAGGGGACCGTGGGAGATGTTGCCGTACGTGTACAAAGGTAGTCGAAGATTCAGAAGGTTCTCAGACGAAGAGATTTGAGTTTCATCGCTTTCAGATACTTCTCGAGTCTAGTGCGTGCACGTAAGCTCCGGCCACCCAAGGATTAACGTTTTGTGTTAATCCCTTCTATGATTTTTTCCAGAAATTTTGGTGGCAGCAGTTTGTACAGCAACACAAAGTTTGTACATCGTTGGTGTCTTTTGCGAAAGATAGAGGTGAAAAGAAAAACCAGAGGAGGTTCCCTGTGCA
>JAAXCT010002986.1:0-48873 GCA_012490785.1 Eragrostis nindensis | reverse complement strand
GCGGGTCGGACGCGGACATGGTGAGCCAAAGTAGCAGTCTTGATGACGCGGAGGTCTTCGGCGACGAGAACGTTCTCGGTGTCAAAGATGGCAGCCCGTGGCTGAACCTCCCCCCGGCCGCCGTCAGCAGCTGCCATATCACAACGCGACGGTGGAAGGGCGCATGGGTGGCAGCACGCGGGGTGACACCGCGAGCGGGAGGAGAAGAGTCGCGGCGATGGTGAGGCGAATCGGCTCGGCAAAGATAGCTAGCTGCGATGCGAGGATGCCGAGCAGGATGGAGTAGCGAGGAAGAAGGTGATTCTGTTGGAAGTGGATTTGTGTGCGATTGTCCAATTTACAGTCTTTTGGAGTTACTCTTAGCTAGGGATCTTCACTCTATGTTCCTTCTTCCCACATGCCTTTGGTGGTTCCTTCTTCTCCAACTTTTTTAGGTGTGTTTTATTTTAGAGACTAGCTAAAAGAAAAACTTTTGAATATATTTTATCTAATTTTTTGAAGTTGCTCTAACTCTTGATTAATCCTTTAACGCGAAGTGATGGCGTAAGCGTAAGTGAGTTGCTATATAGATGTGTCCACTTAGTAAGTACGTGAGTATAAATCCCATCACAACATGCCTTTGAATTGCAAAAATATTTTTTCTGCCTAGTACTCTATTCCAAAAGGAGAGAATGTGAAAACACAAAGTTGACCTTTCCTACTCTGTACTGCACTTGTTTAGCAGTGAAGTACTCGATTGGTTGCGGATGGGGATAATATGAGGCAGAAAATATATATTGTGAGAAACAAAATTCCTATATGCACTTGTCGTGTTATTGCACCTTACAATTCTCTATCTCAAAACGTATGGATAAGGGGACTATCATATTTTCAGGTTGGCAGCACAAACTGGCCGTAATGAAGTTGCAAATGCTCAGCCCCATAATCTTGAAAGAAGCGGTAGTTCTCCTAGATGGAGTGGAGATGCCCTGGTAGGGGGAAAAAAAATACCTCTATAGATCGAGACTGCAGAAAGGTAGAAATTAGTGTCAAATCTGCAAAAAATAATTCTCGTCATGCTTCACTTGCTGGGGTTATACCCTTAATACAAGACGATGCTTATTCGGGCAGCATATGCACCGACCATGGCTTCATCGCAGTGCGAACCAGCCAATAGCTGAGAGCATCTGCATATATTGATATATGCATACTTTAAGAGCGTGCTCTCTCCCTAATCCTTATCAACCCGAACGCATAAAGTGCAGCAATTAATGATGGAGGATCGATGCATATAATTAGTGATGCTCGCAATTCAATCTGGTTCATAAGAGGACGACAAAAGCATCACTAAAAGTGCGACCTGACTTTTGGTAAGTCAAGATTGTATACATTTTGTGGCATATGTACCTAGCTCTGAGAGAATATTGTGTACCTATATGCACATCTTGATAGCTAGTTCATTATGTAGCTCGAGGATTTGATGGAATTTTTCAGATTGCAGGAGTAAAACACGGTTGACTCAGGTCAACCTGCACGCCATTTTAAGTTGGCACCTTGCACAAAGGTTCTGGCCTAAACAGCTGGGACTATCGAGTGCGTTGGAAGCTAAGAATTATTCACGTGTGAGAAGCATCTTTATACACAAAAAGTGAATTTTGTAATAAACTATATATCCTCGACGTGGCAACCAAGTTTGACTGTAAAGAGATTCCTGAAGACTTTTGGAACTCTGTGTGCAAGCAATATTTGGGCGGGAAAAAAGTGGTTACCTACAGCAAATTTAGCATGCTCGTATACTTACAATAAAAAGATGTTGGGTTGCGTGCATCTCATGATGCATAGGCCGGAAGGGTTTATAGGTGTATAATTTTTTTTATAGGTGATTTTTTTTGAGGGGGGTATAAAAAAACTGAGAACGTACTCTACTGTACACAATTATAATAGGATTTCCGCAACAAAAAATTATAGTTGTATAATTTTTTAATTATATTGGTTTTGAATTTTACGAAATTCATAATGTTTCAAACTAACCTAATAAGTTTTGTAAAATTCGTAAATTCAAATCTTGCCAAAGTTTCATTTCATTAGACACCATATTTGTTTATATATAATACAAACAAGCTAGCTGTACATTCTTGAGGAGGATCACCCTTGCCTCCTGCTTTATTGAGTTAGCAAACTTTTCCATCTCTCTCTCTCTCTCTCTCAAAAACACACTGGCATACTATACTTATCCATTACAACACTATCAAAGACAAGCACTGGCCGTCCACCTCCAAGGCATCAACAAGGCAACTGCAGTAACTTATTGCTAATCCACTAGCACTGGCCGTCCACCTCCAAGCTCCTGGGAGTCATCTGGAAGAAGTGGTCCCATGCATAACGGAAGTTGACGGTGGCCATGCTCACAATGGGCTCACCGCCATTCACCAAGAAGAAGTTTCCATCATCTGTGCGGAACACAGCCGGATCCACATCCACTGTGCTCGCAAAGCCCCCACCGTCAAGCCTCACATTCCTAACAGCGCATGGGCACAGGTTCTTCACTTCCACCTCAAACACCATGTCTCCGCCGCCAACTATCGCACCAGTGTTGATCGTCTGCACCTGGATACTTGACGTGCCGCAGCGCTCGCCATTCGTTCTGATGTTCATGTGAATAACATGTACAGAAATCAGTAAGAACTGGAACCTATCTGTGGTATAAGTAGTAATTTGCATAAAGAACACTGGGAGTGATTGAATAATCTTTGCAGGTTTGTAAGCGTTGCTCAATAATATGTTAAGATAAACGCTTTACAATTCCCTTTAGGAGTTACTAGTTCTAGTTTGAACCATGTCCTATATCTGCATGTGTCAAAATTATCTTCATCTGAAGAGACCATATGCATTAAATAATATCCATAATTAAGTACCAGTATCACCTTTAAGATACATAATATAACCTAGGGGATTTGCGTAACTCACCTCGAAGAAAGACAGTGAAGAAGAAGAGAGCAACTATCAGATGTTTGAGAGCTGCGGCCATGACCATTCTTGATATTCTTCCTTTTCGCGACGACCAGACCTGTGGAACGAACTTGTGTGTTAGCTACCCAGCTTGGTTTGTGATGAAGTTACGGCACGGTTTTGCTCCATTTATATATAGAGACAGGAAGAGGACACTCGGCCAGAATCTTCGATGCTTCATTGGGAGAGGTCACTTTATTGGTGTCCCAATTGAACAGAACATGGAACACACCTGTTCCTTGTATAAGAAATGACCTCTCCCTTGTTTGCTTCGCTGCTAAGTACATCCATGCACGTCATTGCATTGGAAGCTGCAAAAGAGACAAAGTGCTCAATTCCTTCCTTGCACATCACTTTGGACTAAAAGGGTGCACAGAAGGACTGATAGATTAAATAACTTTGATAACTTGATCAATTCATTTCATTTAGTTTGTCATCTGATTGACTCATGTTCATCACATTTACTCAATTCGATAATATTTAACATTATGATATTCCAGTTTCTATGAAGTTCAGAATGAAACACGCTTTCAGTACACCTAATCACCAAAATCAAGTGAAAAATGCATTAAGATGAGTTATAATAAAAGCAACTATGACCTCCGAAATTTTGTAACTGGACGCTACTTCTGGAAGACAATGCCTCGTTTCTGTAGCCAGTTTAATCAGTGACTGGAGTCGAGGCCTACCATCAGTGGACAGCATCAATAGTTTCTTTCTTAGCTTTGTGGTAGAACCAACTGATTTTCTTAGCCATGAAGAGAGCGTGGGTCACTTCTGAACTTATTTTTTAAAACTATATCCATGCATCTTCTTTTGAAAACGGAACGTACATTATTTAAACCATAAATTTAAATTTGAAGGGAATATGAATCATAGAATAAAAAAAATTAAGTTTGTGACCTTCAAAATTATTAAGGAAAATGTTCCTACCGATGTTTTGATCAATTCCTTAAGAGCTAAGCATGCAACAAGAAAATCTCCAACTAAAAATGGGCGCAAGAGAAACGCGTTCAAGCAATGGATTCCTCTCCTGAATTAAGAAAAGCTAGAAGGGGGGCATGAAAAGCTATTAAGTTCACGTGCCCGATTGAGTATAATTCAAGGCAGCACATTTTTTAGGTCCTTTGGATCAATCCAGGAGAGTGCATGTACCTTTCCAGGAGCTTCCTGGATTTTGCCAGTTGCTTATTTATTTGTCACCATTGTAGTGCATTGGTGAGTCGAATGTATATATATGAATGGCAGGGAGCTATGGAATGAGAAATTATGTTTGGCACCTCCAATAAGTTTGCTGGAACACATCATATTTTTGATCTGATGCATCCATTAGGCATGGATCCATACTCTAACAGTCCTAAGAACCCCATTACCATTTTCCATTCTCGTGAATGAGTAGTTTTGATTTATATGTAAAAAATATGTAGGTCAATTTGTCTCAAGTAGTACTTTCACAGTAGGAAATACAAACATAATCTTTAAAATTCTCATCTTGAATTACCAAATGTCTGTTCACGGTCTTTGTTCTTCTCATATTGATTGAGTTTTGGGAATTAATAATTACCTGCATTGATCCTTCATCATTATTGGAGAACTTTATTGCTCAAATGGATAAGAATTAGGTTGAGTAAACTATTCAAGTATATATGCAGATGCTCTTGCAGGTAGGTTCACCACGCTATGAACCAATTGATCCAAGGATATGTTGCATGTATCAGCATCGTCGTGGGGCTCAGATATATTATGTATAGATAGCCCTGGAAGCGAGGAAAATGTTAGGCAGATTTGTCATTTGTTTCTATCTTTCTGAGGTGTCGAATTGCCCTTCTTTGACGTTATGATGCTGCAATACACCAAAACTTGCAACACGTTTGCGCGTAATAAAAACTCATTGTAAAATAGAACTTTGATGAGCATGGCCTTCGCACTAAAAGGGCACTAAAACTCAACTACTTCTTGATTTTTTTACCGTTTTATTATGTTTTTTATATTATGTATGCTTTGTTGAGTTTGTAAATCGTATTTCTTAAGATAGTAAATTGAGTTTGGTTCAAATGTAAAACGTGAAGTATATATTTTGATGTAAATAAAGAATCACTCTGTGGAAAAAAAATGGTGAAGCATTGAAAGGAAGTTCCAAATTCAAATTAGAAACACAAGTCCTTCTAAAGATATATTGAACTGGGTGCTACATATCGCAACAAAGAGAGCAAGCTTGTGGAGATTTCGTAACAGTTTGATTATGTCTAAATAACCATGTGGGCACCATCTCACTGACCTGATGTATACTATACAATTTCACCGGAAATTGTGTTACTAATTCACGTACGAAAGTCTGTAAAATTCATACATTCGGAACTTGCCAAAGTTTGCATCACAAGGTAGCACCCTATAATATTGATAGAAAACTACACATTTCTAGAGTACAATATATCGCCCTTGCGAGAAGGTTTATTGAGCTAACACATCGCACCTCCCTCTCTCTCTCTCTCTCTCTCTCTCAAGCACAATCACACACTATTAAGTACTTGTTCATTAGAGCACTGTGCCCAAGATATAATTAAGTTCCTATATGGCCACCCAGTAACTCCAACAAGACAACTTCCTAGCACTGTCCGTCCACGTCCAAGCTCCTGGGCGTCATCTGGAAGAAGTGGTCCCAGGCGTACTGGAAGCTGACGGTGGCCATGCTCGTGATCGGCTCGCCGCCGTTCACAAGGTATACATCTCCGTCGTCGGCACGGAACACTGCCGGATCAACCTCCACCGTTGTCGCGAACCCGCCGCCGTTGAGCCGCACGTTCCGAACGGCGCATGGGCACTGGTTCGTCACCTGCACTTCAAACACCGTGTCGCCGCCAGACACCTTGGTGCCCAAGTTGATGGTCTGCACCTGGATGCTGGACGTGTCGCACTGCTCCCCGTTTGTTCCTGTTCCTTGTATGTATTAAACCGAAACTATAATTAACATGAACTGGAATCTATGGAGAATATGAGCAATAATTGGCGTAAAAGCTAGTCCCATATATGGATTCTAAAGGAATAATCACTCAAGGTATTGCTCGGAACAGGGGAGTTGCTTTACTAGTTCAGATTTGGAGTGAACTCTATCCGTACATCTCAAAATTTGTCTAATCTAAACAGACTCTCAGTTAAAAAAAGCTTATCAGAACCATTGTAACATTTTCTTACGGAATCAGCATCAAATTGCTTCGCTAACCTTGAAGAAGAACGGCGATCAAGATGAAACCAAGGATCCGATGAAGATTGAGGGCAGTGGCCATGCTACTTCTTATTCTTCCTTAGGGAGACCAGCGCGTGGGCTTGGTTCCGGTTTGTTTCGTGGTCACCAGCTAGCTTGGTTTGTGATGAAGTTGTTACACGGGTATGCTCTATTTATAGGGACGTTGAAAGGGTTTCACGGATCGGTACGAACCTTCAAGCCAAGGCTGCACTCTGGAGGTCGCTTTCCCGTGTCCCCATTGACCCGAACAAAAGACCCAAGTAACCATGTTTGTCATATGAAATGACTTCTTCGTTCATTCTCAGCTAAGTTCATGCATCGAAATCATTGGAAGTAGAAAAAGATAAAATTGAATGGGTGGTAACACAGATGCCGGACTGTTTCCGTTTTTGTTAAAAAAAGTTTCATTACTCTAAAATATCATTACTGTTGAAATATATGTATGTGTTGAATATATATTATATACTGGTACGGCAGCCCGCGCATTTGCACAGCTAGAGAATTACTATACTATTTAAAATATTTTACAAAACTGTAAAAGTTTAGACACAGTTTCTTATTATTTATTTTACACTTTATGTTTCTAAAATAGTACAAATAGATTGGACAATTTCTCATCATCCCTCAATTTGAGTGTGACATGAGTCATCATTTATATCAGTTGTGTCTTAGCTAACCCATTATATCTGATTTATAATTTAATTGGATTTACTTTTACTTATTAGTATTTGTAATATTAAAATAGATTTCTTCATCTTTCCAAGTTTAGAAAAGTGAGCAATCTAGAAATAGGATTTAGATGTATTTTGGCTTTTCTTATTATTTCAAATTTGGCTATTTTTGGACTCCTAGTGGTATGGTGGGTGAATTAGAAATAGGAACTAGGGATATGTTTGGCTATTTTTATTATTACAAACTTAACTTTTTTGACTCATAATGGTATGGTGGGTAATTTAAAAATATGTGTGACGGGTATTTTTGACTATTTTTATTTTTCCGAATTTAGCTATTTTTTTACTCATAATGGTATGGTGGGTAATTTAGAAATAGGTGTGAAGGTACGTTGTTCCCACCCATTGATTGTTTATGCTTTTAGATGCATCATCCTTGTCAACATTGTTTTTGCATAATATTAGAAATAGGTGTGAAGGGTATTTTTGGCTATTTTTTACAATTCCGAATTTAGCTATTTTTTTGACTCGTAATGGCATGGTGAGTAATTTAAAAAATAATTTTAGGGTATTTTAGTCTACCATTTTTATAATGGCAGTGGTGGGTAATTTTCTCTTCTTATTTTTTTGGATTAATGTGGGAATTTCTTGGCCTTGAGAAGAAACATGGTGGCTCCTTTTCGTCGTCAAATATATATATACAGACCGGTTATTTTATAGCCAGCCATAGAATAGCTGATTCTGTGGCCACTTATGTATCGTAATTTACGACATTTGTGTATAGTGATTTACGATATTTTGCTACGTGATTTACTTCACTTTTACCATGGTTCATTTTTCAAAACGTGTGTGAACGCTGATGTCGTAAATTTGTCTGAATTTATCGTAAATTCGTGATAAATTTATCGTAAAACTGAAGTGGCTATAGAATAAGCTATTCTATAGCCGGCTATAGAATATACTCTCCATATATATATATATATATATATATATATATATATATATATATATATATATATATAATAGATTTAGTAATTTAAGTGTGTTATACAAGATTGATAATTTCAACATTTTTCTTATTTGAACAGACATGCGCCTAAGACGTGCTATCTGTACTAAATACTAAAAAAAAGATGAATAGTTGTGAAATGGAGTGCTAAGAAATGCTCTAATACATTAAAATGATATATTAAAGTAATGGAGCATTCTTAGCACTCCATTACATTAATATATCCTTTTAAAGATGAACAAAGAAACGTGTTAATACGTCATCTCCATCTACCACAACTGCAAAAAATTAGTATATCCATCAGTTTGCATCATCAGCGAATATGTACATCACAGAATAAAATTCAGTGAGGTTTGAAGCCATGAAATTTCTGGAAAGAAGACCGAACTTGCCCTGAGTAGCGATTTCAAATTCCGTAATAAGAGCTATCATCAGGAGCATACATGCTCCAGGTTACACGATACAAGCTCGTTCGGAAAAAAAAGTTGTTCCTCTCCGCAATTAGAAAAGAAGAAATTGTAATGAGATGGTATAAAAAGTTCCTCCCCCCTATATGGAGTATCGTTCAAGCCACAGTATGTTCTGCGGTTCTTTGCTAGAGTTCAAGAGGCATATGCCTGTCCAGGAGCTTCCAAGATTTCACTTGTGTCTTGTTTATTGTCTCTAACCGTGGTATGAGATAGGAAGTACTATATGTGAAAGATCGAACGAATGATACATGTTTGTTGTTTGAATCTAGGATAAGTCTGGCAGATCGACCGCATGAGTTTGGTTGGATGAATAATAATGGGTCAAACAATACGACTACTATAAAAACGGAACTACTTTGAAGGAATTTTGTGCTATCCTAAGATTTCTTCTCTAACTAGATTCATTAACACGAACGTTAATTATGATGTTGTATTTTAATATGACATATATTTGCCTCATAATTACATATTTCTTGGTATATATGAACTATATGATATTGATATTATTCGTAATCGTTGCTGTACCAATTGTCTAGTCCAAGTTTTTCGTCTCGGTCTCTCTTTCGTGAAGCACGAGGGAGTAGCGAGAAGTATTGTTTCCGTCCATCGTTCATAATGGATGCTAGCTGTGTGTGCAAAAAAAAAAATGATTAGGTAGACTGGCCGGTAAAGCCGCACATTTAGGACTCTGCAAGCATATATGCAGATGCTCTCTGCGGTAGACACTCAGGTTCGAAAAGGAACCAAAGCGACCAATCGATTGATATGCTGCATTAGTTATTTTCTCATACGCTGTTCTATTATGTGTCAGGAGAATATTTTGCAGAATTTTCATTATGTTTTGGTCTTTCTTCGATCTCCGTCAGCAGAGCTTTAGACCTGGTGTTGTGAGCAAGTCATATATTGTGCTGCCTGAGTTAGGCCTTGTTTGGATCCTCTAGCCGGCTAAACTTAGTCAACTAAAACATTAGGCAGCTAATTTTTTAGCCAATTAATTTTAGGAGGTACTTGTTTGGATCCTTGACTAATGTTTCTAGTTTTTAGACTTTTCTTGCCTTTTTAATGTGTTTCTTGCCTTTTTTATATGTTTAGTCGATTTTAGTAGCTTTGAGGTAACTAGAGGCTAAAAGTTTAGGAGGGAGTGGGCTGAAAGTTTAGGAGATTCTAGGAGGTTATGTTTGGATCCCAACTGACTAAAATTAGCCAGCTAAAAGTTTAGGAGGTGGATCCAAACAGGGCCTTATTTATTGTAGTGACTTTAGGCTTCTGCTTATCCACATTAGGCAGCTGCAGCCTGCATGACATGTGCCAGTTGTGTTGCTAGCGAGAAATTGTTCCACGGAAATATTTCAAGTTGCATACAAACAGATAGTACTGTTGAAAATTGCATAGCTATCTCGTCATTTTAATCTATTTGCGAATACATCATTTTATAACGGGCTAGTACCATTAATTTTTCAAACGATGAGCCTGATGCATGCCCCAAGGATCCATAATTGTTAATCTTTGTTTATTGCTTAAAACGGCGAGTGCAGAATGACATCCCATTTGTCAGTGACACTGATTTCATGAGCCTTTAATTCTGTTTGATATATCTTGAATCTGAATCCAGAGGCGCCGTCAGTTCATTCAATAAGAAAAAAAAAAAAAAAGAGGAGCCAAGCTTAAATGAGAAAAATCAGCTCCTCATGAGTCGTGACACCGCAGCTATGCAATCTGGAACCACATGCACCGGACATGGACTCCACCGAAAAGGGTGTGCCTTGTCAGACAAAAAGAAAATTCAAGAGACCAAATTCTTTGGAATACGATCCGAACTTGTATATGAGATCTTCCCTCGTATAAATATGTAGACATCCCTACCCAAGGGAGGGAGGGGGTCTCTCATAATACAAACACCACCACAAATGGACGTAGGGCTATTACTTCATACAAGGGCCTGAGCCAGTATAGTCACGTGTCTTCTGTGATTGATCTAAGTTTATGCCTAATGCTCCACCGAACCAAATATCTGCTGACAATCATTGCATCGGCATGCAGTCTAGTAACGCTAGCAAAAAGCCGAGGAGGTCAGGGAAGTGTATGATGGCAGGGCACGGGCTGTGTCTTTCTCCAGCAGAATGATCTTTTCCAATCATCCTATATCTTGTTACAGGGGATTATTGATTTAACTGTTTTTCAGCGTATAAGGGATAGTTGCTGCAGCACATTGATTTAGGCCCTTTTTAGGTAGCTGCAGTTTTACAAAATCTACTTTCTGAAGAAGCTCACTCTCTTTTTCAGGAAGCAACCCTGAGGCAACTTCTCTGGTTTTAGTACTAAATGCAACATTTAGAGCTTTTGGCAGAGAATGAGAGAAGTGACTCTGTTTAGTGGAGCTTTTGTCTTTTGTAGCTTCTTAGAGAAGCAAATGTTGTCAGAAGCTCTCCCAAACAGGACCTTAATTTTGTTGCCTATATCTAAACCACATATTAGATTAACTCGGGGAGGTGCTATGCTTGAAACTAGCAACCTGTTATGATAGTTTTCGAGAATACAAAGATTGGGAAGATCATGAGGACCGCTGGCACTATTAAAACATATGCTCAATCACCTTAAAATCCTGTTTTAAAATCATAATTGAAGAAAGCAAGGAAAAAAATTCATATTTGAACAGGGTGATTTTCAATTGTTTTGGAGAGGAATGCTGAATACATACGACCTGTCATCTGACCCGGCCATACCACCAACACATATTACACTGGTACAATTCAACCCTGCAGTGACGCATGGTATTTTAGAACAGTGGTGGGCACCAGTTTTCCCGTCACTACAGAGGGTCACTTATTACTGTAGCAGCAAATCAGTGGCGGGCAAAGATGACATCATCAGAAAACCCACTAGTAGTGGCGGGCAGGATGATGACATTCTTGTTCGCCACTGCTGTTTTATATCGACGACGAAGCGACTGAGCGTCACAGATGCACCTCCCCGTCGCCCAACTCGCCGCAGAAGAAAAAAATAAAGTAAAATTATCTAACTTCTATCTTCCACCGCTCCACTCTCCTATCCTCTCCACTCTCCAGGCACTCTTCCCACTTCTCCAGCTTATCTCTTCCCACCGACTCCCTCTCCTCCCTCTCCCTCCCTCCATCCCGACGGCGGCGCGGCGGCTCACCGACGGCGGCGCGGTGGCATCAAGGCGCGGCGGCTCCCCGATGGGCAGCGGCACGGCGGCTCCCCGACGGCGGCATGGCAGCATCAAGGCGCGGCGGCTCCCGACGGGCAGCGGCGCGGCGGCTCCACAACGGTGAGCACTCCCTCGCGCGCGCGCTCCCTCCCCTCCCTCCCTCCCTCGTCTCTCTCATTTCCAGATCTCACCGTCAATTCTCTCTCTCATCCTCTGGCCTGCCTCGCTGGCCTGCAGGGCCACGCCGGGCTGCTCTCGTGGCCGTACAGGACGCGCGCGTCGCCGTTGAGTGCCTCGACCCTGGCGTGCGCGTCCGGGCGGTCAAGTCCGCCGCGGTGGAGGTCGGTGAGCTCTACGCTGACGAGGCTGCACCGGATCTGCGCCGTCGGACCGCGGGGCTGCTCTGGCGCCGATGTGAAGGTCAGTCCTCGCGCGTGTAAATCTCCCTCCCTCCCTCCCTCCCTCCTCACTCTTTCCTCTCATTTTCGCAGATGCGGCCGCTCCGTTCGGATAGGGTTCTGGCGTCCTCGGGCACAGCGACAGCTGGGCGGGATGCAGCGATGGACATGCAGCTCCTTCACGATGGCTCGTGCGGTCTGGTGATGATGGCGACGCCGCCTCGGCTCAAATCCGGCACGGCAGCTTGTAGATCCAGGTGGCGGCGCTACGGCTTGTAGATCCAGGTGGCGGCGCGGTTACGGTGACGACGGCGGGCGGCACAGCGATGGCTAGATCGGCATGGGGACGGCGCGAAGGGCGCATGGCGGCGACGTCAACGGCGGCCAACGGCGGCATCGGCTTGGGGATGGTGCGGGGTAGTGGGCCCTGCACGGCCCCACACTTTTTTATTTTTATTGCCATTCCAGTGGCGGGCATTTCTGTCCGCCACGCTATTTTCGCATTCCAGTGGCTGAGCCGGAGTGGCGGAGGACGGATCGTCCGCCACTGCAAGCGCATTTTGCCCGCACTTAAGGGTGTTTTGTTGTCCAGTGTTAGCAGCACAGCAGTCAGCGACTACCAAGGACCACTAAGGGCAACTTAACGTTATTCGTGAGGAGGTGCCGGGCTAAGGCCACGTCGATAGGAGCTCGGTTAGCAAAAACTGCTCTAGTGCGTAGAAACTGTGGCACCATCTAAAATGAGCCAAGATGAGAATAAACAATTCTATCTTTGGACTGGTGTTGCAGGGTTTGAGCAGACCGAAAGCCAACGGTTTAATCACGAACAGATTCAACAGTCGATGTGTTGTAGATCATTTCCCTTTGAAGGGAGAACCAAAACTAATATAATTATCATGTGAGCAACCTAAAATTTCTAGGAGCCTGAAAATCACTATTAAAACGCAGTTCAAAAATTTTGAAAATAAAATTGAGACTAAAGTTAAACAATGAAGTAAGTTATGCAAATAGTTAAATAATTAATCCTGGAACTTGTTTAACCATTTTTTAAGTAGTCCACAACATCTTTTATCTATTCAAGCAATTTCAGAAAAATTCACTATAAGGTATCAAATATTTTTCCACAGTAAAAACTCATTGGATTGATGGCAACATCGTGGCAAGTAGTAGCATGCTCTTGCCACAGATTTAGCTTGTTGTGATAATGTTTTTGTTGCCACAATATTTGTATGATAAATGGCTAAATTTACAACCACATGTACATCGTTGCAATAAAAATTCTATTGCTACCATGTTCCAAAAGGGTTATAAAAATGCGAAGCCAAAGGGTTACTTCTTTTTCGTTCTAATACATAGTAAACTATTGGGAGAAGAGATGAATATTTTGCTGCACTGAATTCGTGGAAATATAATTAACTTATTGTAAGTTATGACTTATGAAATATATTCGGACTTGGTTGCAAGAACCACCTCATTCGCCACTTGGACTTTGAGATTCACTCCATAACAGATCTCTTCAGGGGAGAGGAGGCCGTACAAAATCAAAATCAACTGAGAACAAAACTTAGAGAAAGGGGATGGAAAATTAGTCTGCAGGGCCACGTTTTTCCATCCTCTAAGTCCTACAATTTTTAGAAAAGATGACTGTAAAGATCAATATGCCAGGGATGAAGAATGGGGCTAGCAATTAACACTGAACAGAACATATAGTATGCGTATTGTGCTTGGAAATTAAAGTTACAACATTAGATATCCTGTAATTTGTGCCATCTCCAATGCAAGATTTTCCCTGCTAACATGATCTTATTCCATTTTTGAAAAGATGACAGCTACAAAGACGTGCCCATGGCTCGACAAACACTTCTATTTCCTCCTAGCCACGTATATAGTGGAAACAAAAGGGAAAACTAAGAAGAAAAGATAACAAGCATCCATGGGTACATCAGTTCATGTTTTGCGACTCCAGCGCTGTCCCCCATCCCATAGGACGGCACGCATATCAGCAGCGCGGCACGGCCATGGTGACAGGGAAGCTCTGCGGCGTCCTGGACGCGAAGGTGAACGTGACCGGCGATCCCTTGTCGATCGGCATGCCATCGTTGACCAGGCAGACTCCGCCATCCTCCGGGCGGATCTTGCTCTCGTCCACCGGCTCAGCGCTGGGAAGGCCATCGGTGCAGCCCACCCTGACGCTGGTCTGCGCGCACCAGCACTGGTTGTCGATGGTTACCTTGTACTCCGGCTGGCCGGCGACCACCTTCCCTGTCGGCGCCACCGTGACGTGGAGCTCCGACAGCTTGCAGGCGTCAGGACGGTCGGTATATGCGTGGCAGGAGAGGACGGCGGCAGCGAGGAAGAGGATGACGGTGAGCTTGAGCGAGCAAGCCATGTTTGATCTCTCGATTTGCTTCTGTATAGGTTTATATATAATGATAGAAACAGGTTGTGTATAGGGCCGTATATATAGCCGGAGAGGATAGGAGTATGAGGCGATCAGAATCAAACTTTCTGCAATATGACAATGACGATGTTCAGGAGTCAACGCGTCGTTGCTTCTGTGATATTCTTCTTCTACTAGCAACCGCTGCAGATTAGGAAGCTTATCAAATCAGTGAATTTGAATTCAAACAATATCAAATCAGTGGAGTTATGCCTTCCTAAGGCGCGACATCGTTTCTTAGGATCGCCTTCATACTTCCCTCCTACATTTGTTGTCAACTTGTCACCTTGATTGATTATTCTCGGTTTTAGTACTGAAAAAATTACCTTAAAGCAGGGCTCTAAAAATAGTACTACTTGTCTGGAATTCTTAAAAGATATAAATTCGTTGGAAAGATAACGAGGAACGCTGGCGCTATTAGGTACATAATTGATTTTGGGGTGATGAAAAATATGTTGTGTATAGAGCCGTATATATAGCCGGAGAGGATGGGATTATGAGGCGATCAAAATCAGATTTTGTGCATCTGACAAATCTGACTATGATGATGTTCAGGAGTCAACACTTTGCTTCTGTGATATTCTTCTGCTAGCAAACGCTGCAGATTAGGAAGCCTATTTATCTTCTAGTTACTGCCTTCCTATGGCGCTACATCGTTTCTTATCATAGCCTTCATACCTTCTCCTGTATTTGTTGTCATCCTGGTTGAGTGGTCCTATTTTTAGTACTGAAATTAACCACTACAGCTGGGCTGTAGTAAGAGTACTTAATGCTAACAAAAATAGTTACTTGTTAATTGTCTGATATATTTAGAAAATAAATTTGCCTGGAAAGATCATGAGGAATGCTGGTACCATTGCATTCATGATTGAAGAAAGCAAAGAAACAATTCATATCTGAGCTGGTTTGGAACGGTGGCAGCAGGTCACAACAGGCGGAATCGGGTTCTTATGATAGCCTTCGTACCTTGTCCTGTATTTGTTGTCATCCTGATTGAGTGGTCTTGTTTTTAGTACTGAAATCTATAATAATAATTGTCGTAACCCATATTTTCAGCCCGAAAATTTAGTTCTGTATTTTCCGAAGACTTGTATTGCACGAAAGGAGACTTGTAGATAGACTCCGAATTTGTTACTATAGATCGGAAGTCTTGTAGAACAAGGCAAGGACTCTTTGAGGCGGTAATGAGACTATAAATATACATGTAATCCCCCGATGAGGAAGTATCTGATGTTTTCTGCAACCCTAGCAGAGGCGCCGTCATTTTCAACACGCCCCATACTGGACGTATGGTTATTATCCTTCGGGAGGCCTACAAACCAGTCTAAACCTCTGTGTGCCCTAGATTGTTCTCTGATTGTTCGTTGCTCCCTTGATCCAAATATTTACCGTTCTCCCGAATAATCAGGCAACGACAATAATTAATAATAATAATAAATAATAAATAATAATAAAATAATAATAATAATAATATCAAAAAGCTGTCGTTTTGGACATCAACACGGTCTTCAAAACATATTTTTGACTAATACTTTTGCTATAAAAATTAATAAATATAGTTGTAGTGTACTTTTATGAAATAATATTTCAATATGAAGCTACTCATGTCATTCTCACATTTCAAAAATTAAAATATAAAAACAATTTACAGTCAAAGTTTTAAAATTTTGACTTAGGACAACCTCAAAACGACAACTATTTGAAACCGAAGGAAGTAAGTTGTAATGCTGGTATGTCTGTCCGCCTGTGCGAGTGTTGATCTGATCTCAGCTTCACCTCACTAGTACAATAAACACCTTCAGTGGCGGGCAAAATGGAGTTGCAGTGGCGGGCAAACCGCACGCTACTGCCTTTGCACCACTGCTAAACTGAAGAGAGGGGTGGCGGACGGAACGTCCGCCACTGCTAGCAATGACAGGAAATAAAAAAAATGAGAAAACGGGCTGGGCCAAGCCCAACCCGCCGCCGCCGTGCCGCCTCATCGGATCTGTGACGCTAGCTTCGACCTCGTAGGCCCACCGCCGTCGACTTGCCGCGCCGTCGTCGACTTGCTGCGTTGTCGAGGAGGGGAAAGGAGAGGGAGCACGCCGCGCAGCGCCACCCAAACCGGATCTGGCCTGTCGTCAAGTCGCGCTGACCCGCCGTCGCGCCGACCGGATCGGGCTGTCCCCGCGCCGCCGAGGAAGGGGAAGGAGAAGGAGGCCACCCCGCCGCGCTCCACCGACCGGATCTGGCCATCCCCGCGCCCGCCGAGGTAGGGGAACGATAGGGAGGCCGCCCCGCCGAGCAGCGTCGGACCGACGAGGAAGAGCTCGCCGTGGACCACCTCAACCCTAGCCGCCGCCGCTCTCCACCGCAGATCCGGCGACGGGGAAGAAGAGGTAGTCATCGCCGCCGCCCTCCTAAGTTGTCGCAGACGCGGATCCACCGCCGTGCCGGCCTCCCAAGTGGTCGCCGCCTTGGATCCGCCGCCCTTGGAGCTCGCATGAACACAGCCTCCTCGCCTCGGCCACCTCGCCTTATGGCACCGTGGAGGTGCCCCTTGACGGAGCCGCGCGCGAGCACGTCGCACGCGCGCGCCGGCGAGAGGTGCCTCCATGGCTGCCGTCCGGTGGGGGAGGGAAGGACAGCGGAGGCTCGGGTTGCGGCGGCAGAGGGAAAGAGAGAGGGGGGCGTTGTGGGAGACGAGTCGGCAGAGGGAAAGAGAGATGGCGCGGCGTGGAGAATGGATAGGGTTTGCTGTGGAGGCTACTTTATATATCCGGTTCACAGTTCGGGCCGAAGTAGGCTGAGCAACGGGCCTGTGCGCCACTGAAGCGAATACCGTGTCACAACGCCAGCCACTACTATGCATTTTTAGTGGGGATGACGCTGATGTCACGATGCCCGTCATTGATAAATGCTGGCTTTGCTGAAGTCATTGTGTGCATCACTGGTAACTGCTACAGTACCTTGTGCCGAGCCTATAGTGACGAATGGAAGGATGTCCGCCACTGCTATAATTTTTGCACTGTCATATTAGGCTCATTTTGTACTAGTGCTTCCGCACCGACGTAAATTTACTTAATGCATGTTAATTTCAACCCGTTTCTTACGTGTCCCCTGCTGAACTTGTGATGAGGCCGGAGGCTTCAAGACATGCATTACTGCATGCATTGAGTTGAAAGATTGAAAGCGTTCTTTCTCTAAACAGAATCCTCATGTACTCATTTTTCCCACAAAACTAGCGTGCCTCATATATATATATATACTAGCAAAAAAGCCCGTGCGTTGCCACGGGCTGCCCAAAAAAAATGTGCGACGAAATTTAAATTTAATAATGTAAAAATAAATTTATAATATTTTAAACTGTGTTATTCGTAATATGGATATAAAAACATATATTGGACTTATTTTATGGCCTAATATTATAATCCAATTCAAATACAAAAACTGGACATTCTAAGAACTCTGCTGCCGACTTGAGAGTTCATATAAATAAAGAAACCAACAACACCATCGACATCAGCATCGTTTATCAATTATCATAAATCCAGTAAGCCTAAACTCTATCCCTTACGCATTCCATTGTCCACATCTCAAAATTTCGCTTCAAACTGATCAAACTGAGAACCGGACCTCAATTATCATATATCCATGTAGTTTCTTGCCCATGCATTCAGACAAAGCCGGAAGCATGCGTCATATGCAACAAAAGATTGCCATGCGTTTTGGACGCTGAGAAGTACATAGCAACCAATAAGAACAGGAGCAGCCAATAACAGGAATGGATGGCTAAGCTCACAGGAAAATCAAAACTCACTTGGCCGTGAAGCTGGTATGAGCTAATAAATTATTCTCGACATAAGGCACCTGAACACCATCTTCCTGAATATTTGAGCTGAACTGGATTTATAACTAGGAAAGAATAGGTCTCAGCCAAATTTGTTGCAAAGTGCCATAAAAGCCACAATCCACGATATCCAACTTTACCTCATAGGAAGTTCATGAGCATCTTGAGCCATATATCTGTTACTGACGATACGCCCAGTCTCTCAAGGTCCTCCAATCCTTTCAGCTGTTTCTGTTGCAACATCAATTAATGCTTATAACCACCTTTTTCAGGTAAGTGACGAAAATTTGAACTGTGTTTCTATATTACAAAATGCTATGACGTTCTCACCAGCGGGCATCAAACATGACCTCCTCGTCGCCTGCAATTGGTGGAGGGGCACTGGGTGTGTCCCAGAGTTATTCTCCTCTAATAGCACCCCTGATCCAATAGGAGAGATTGAGAGGTTATGCTCATCTCATTCAAATAGCCAGATCAAACAATTCCAAAGATGAATTCTATTGCACCAGATTGCTCATGCTATTCTTCAAGCACATGCAAGTTATAGAACGGTGATCATTACATCTGTGTCTTTGTCATCTTTGTTTAGCATAACATGGTTCAAAGTGATATCTAAAATATACTTTTAGGCAGCATCAATTGATGTCATTGAGAGCAGTCAAATTAGCACTAAAAAGTATGAACACAGTTCAGTGATTCCAACGGGGCACAGAAGCGCATCACATTGACATCTATTTCTCGGTTGTAACTGTTTGAGAGTAGCTGACATCTATTTCTCGCTGGTAACTGTTTGAGACTAGCTGTTTGGTTAGCAAATTAGAGCTTCGATTCATCATTAAGGTGGAATTTCTGGCGACAAATCGTGAGATCAGAGAAGCACTGTACAACTAACGATGGTAATGAAACCCTGATCCAACCAGGATCTCATTCAGGAAATTTGTCGAGCAGCTTGTACGCAGGGGAGCTAAGAGCATCTCCAAGAGACTCCCATAAATTAGCCCTATAAACTTATTTTTGAGAGCAACCAAAAAATTATGAGAGGCAATTTTTCTCTCCTCCTCCAACAGTCCTCCCGTAAAAATGGATTAAAACACTTTTGATTGGACCACGTCAGCATTTGGGGCCACAAAAACATTAATTCCATAGCAAAAAGAAGAGATGAGAGCCCCAATTCTTCCCCTGTTTGTAGCTACAAATGAGGGGAGTTTAGGGGCTATGAAAAAACTGGAAGTGGTTTTGGGGTCCTGTTGGAGATGGTTTTTTTTTTGTTGGATCTCAATATTTTGATTTAAAGGAGGTTATAGGGCTCTCTTGGAGATGCTCTAAGGAGTGAACCTGCAGAACCGGAGGAGAGCTACATCTGCGTCGGGGGGCGATACAGACCAGGCGCGACGTCGAGCAGATGGATCCTAGTGCTGGTCGCCGTCAAGTCGAGGGCCCGTAGCCTCGGCCCGGTTGTTGTGGTCGCCGCCGCCTGCGCAACCGTCGTGGCCGTGCCGTCTCCGTGGCCAGGCACCGCTGTCCCCCGTCGTGGGCATGGCTGCGCCGTCGTCGTGGCCAGGCTCCATCCTCCACGTCCGGGTATGGCGCAGGAGTACATATGAAATAGCCAGCGTGGCGGGGCAGGCTCTGCGTGAACCGGATCTCCCAATGTTGCCCCTGCATAGACACTTAGTCTTAACTTGTATGACCCTGGACTATAGGTAGAAGCTTAGCACGCTATACGATGTTGTACATTGGGAGCAACCCTTTGCTTAGTCTTTTTCTGCTTAGTTTTGCCTCTCACCTTTTATCGAGAGTGGGTAACCTCTGTGTGTGTGTCACATCACTATAAAACTCTGCTATGTTCACCCCTGCATTGGAATGTGGTTATACATTTGTAACTCTATGAGCATGAGTACTCTTGTGAACCATGTCTTCCTTTGGAAAAATATAAATACCATACCCTGGAATACTCTCGGTAAAATGCTACAACAGATTATCCGTGCGCTTGCGGATTATCTTTTATCTCCAATACTGATAATGCATTTCTAGCACTTGTTGCTAGTTGTGGATTATTATGTATACTTGAGCAAGTGACTTAACCCAACAGGTCGTTTCCAGCGCCATGCTAGGAATATTTGCTTTGCATCTCCATTGTGACTAAGATATTTTCGAAAAACATGTATCCATTTGTTTGTCTGATGTTCGATTTCCTCAATCACCATTTTGAATTTCTTCTTCTTCATAAATTTAAGTCTCTTTACTAGTTTTTCTTTTGATTGTATATATAGGCAAAACATGGACAAGGAGATAAATGAGCAAGCAATGGGGGTTGCTGATGAGCCAGTAGCCATAACAATCTAGTTTGCATTCTCGTGTCTGATGTTTCGATTCCCTGCACCGCCTTCTTCATGAATATCATAGTAGTTAGTATTATTAGTTTTGCTGCTTCCGACCTGTATATATAGATAGTGTAATAATAGAAAGCATGCTTCATCATGGGCGTGAGCTAGCTGCTAGTGAGTGAGCAATGTGAACCCGGTGTTGTCGAAGTCCTGGTAGCAGAAATAATCTGATGCGAGCTTGAGGATGTGAAGTCAGAATCATAGTGCATGGACACAAAGATCTGAGAAAAACGGTTAAAATTTCTTGTTTGATATTTTATTTCTTCCATCGCCTCCGCTGTCGTTTTCTTCCTCTTCCTGAATATTAGTGTATTTATTAGTCTTGCTTTCAACCTCCATGTAAGATAGAAGTCATCAACGGGAAGATACAGGCCACCATTGACGACCAGGGAAGGAATATGCGCATGAAGATGAATCTTGACCGCGAGAAACTAGCAGACAAGGCCATGAGAATGGTCCTCAGGAATCTCCTGATGCTCACGGGAAATTCACACGGCCTGTCGGGGTTTCAGGGGGAAAACCCGTGTCGGGGCTTCAGGGGGAAAACCCGCGGCTCGTCGAAAGAGAATACAACAAGGTCATGTCCATGTGTGACAGGCATGAGGCTAACCTAGAAAAAAGTAAGCGCATTATATCACGTTCAGGAGACGTTCCGGTGTTTGATATAAAGATTCTCATATATCAATGTCGGTTGTTTCCAATGAATTGCTCAGTTGAGGCAAACATGGAATCGCTATCTCATATGGCGATAATGAGTTTGTTCTACTTCATTTGTTGATTGTTTGTATAGGTCTTAGCAGCTACCACGACAACGTCACCAATTTTCAGAGCATGCGCTGGAGGCGAACAAAACAGCTGCCACCATGGGGAAGATGTCGCCGTTAAGGGGAAAGATGCTGAGGTCAAGGATGAAGACGCTGATTGCGAGGTGGAAGATGCTGCCGCTGAGGAGGAAGAAGTTGAGTGGAAGGAGAATGATGTTGTTACCGCGCGCCATACCAACCACTGCTGCTTACATAATTCACCTCAGGCTTATCAAACTCCAGGATATGTCGATATACAACATTAGGTTGTAACTTCATTTTGCTTTTAGGAAAATAATCATCCATAGCATCTGGTTGTTTGGCAATGCATTCTGCTCATATAGATGCATTTCTCTTATTTGCACGAAGACGCCGCCTATACTCTCCAAGAGCCCAAATGGGAAATATGTTGCGGTAGTTGGGATAATTGAAGGCAACAACGCAGTTGGCACTCCCGACGTGTTCCTGTCATCAAATGGTAAGCATGATTATAAACTGAGATGGACATTGACCTTGAAGAATCAAAGGCCAAGATAAGAAACCATGAAGCTTGTTGGTCGAACACACCAACAAGAATGCCTATACATTGCTACATGGCTTCTGTCATAAGCTCTACAACAGAAAAAATAAAGAATGTTAATCTATAAACTAACAGAGTTTCACATAATCTCCGAAACATCATGCTTCTAGGTAGTCTAATATTAATTTTGTAGGTCACCCGATTTATATGCCAAAGGCAGCCTAAATTAAATTTAAATCTATCATGCTCTAGATGAACTGCAAACAGAGGAGTATGTGGAGTTACGTTTTCAGCATGAATTATATCGAGTTGTCAGACATTCTATCAGATCACATGTATGTATGCAGGGGAAAATAGGTAAATTAAGTTCCGCTCAAGATGCAACATGATAGATTTCTTGTGGCATTAATTAAACACTGTGCTCTATTAAATTTCTACTCAAAATAAAGACAGCATGGTGGCTAGTTGATTTGTGGATAGAAAGCCAATACTAGCTCCATCAAAGATCTATTATATATATTTGAGGACGAAAAAAAGCCACCACGTTCGCTCTCAAGGCCTAGACATTCCCATGTTAATCAGAGAAAACAAGAAGAGAAAATTACCCATCATTGCCATTATGAACAAATTAGTCACAAAACCTCCCTACAAATATACAAAATTCGGAATAATAAAAAATAGCCAAAAATACCCCCTCGTATATTTTTAAAATACTCACCATGCCATTATGAGTGAAAAAATAGCTAAATTCAAAATAATTAAAAATAACCAAAAATACCTTTCACATCAATTTCTAAATTACCGTCATGCATGACATGTAAAAAATAATTATTTTTGGATTACAAAATACATAAAAATATCCCTAATTCTAGACCATAGCATTATGAGTCCAAAATGCTAAATTTTGGAAAAATTAAATATCCAAAATACACTTAATTCATATTTCTAAATACACTGTTATATGTCTAGCTACCATGGCACATTCTCTTTAGCACAACACGTCTTTTTCCTACCATGACATATATAGTTGTTTAGAATGGTACCTTTGAAACCAAGCTCACTTCTAAAACAAAATTAGATCCGTTTGGGCTTTACGTTTATCTCTTTAAAAATAATTCCAAATTATAAAATAATAACAATAATTATGGTAAAGTCGTGCATTTTAGGAGGTAAGATGCCATTTAAAATCTCGAAATCTATTCAAAGATAATAATATTTATAACTTAAATACAATGAGTCCATATCATTTTTATTATTTTTTATATTGTACCCATGATTCATCTTTTATTCTAACACATTTACACCATACTTAACTCTTGAGTTCACATTTTACCTTGCTATTCAGTTCTCACAATATTAGTTTTTTCATACTACTTATAACCTGGAAGTTGTATAGATGAACACAACATGCTATACTCTTACTAGATTGGTTGGATCCTATAATTGGATCATGCTCCAATTAAATTATAAATAAATACAATGGGTTAGCTAAGATACACAATTCAAGATAAACTAGTATGGCTGCCCGCGCATTTGCGCGGTTAGAATTACCTATTTTATATTATTGTAGAAGTTTAACATAGTTTATTGTTATTACCTATTGTATACTCTATATTTATAAAATGGTAGAAAATAGATTAGAGAATTTCTCACCGTCCCTCAATTTGAGTGTGAGATGAATCATCATTTATCCAACAATGTATTTGATTTTATTTTAGAAGTGAGGTTGGTTCAAACATATCTCGTGGTAGAAAAAAAGAATGTGTCGTGCTACAAATAAAATTTTGACGGAAATGTGCCATGCTAAAAATAAAATGATGTGCCATTCTAGCTAGACATATATCACGGTGTATTTTTATAACGGTTGTATTTAGAAATCAGGATTAAGTGTTTATTGAATATTTTATTATTCTAAAATTTAGCTATTGCTCATGATGGTATGGTTGGTAAATTAAAAATAAGAATTAGGGATAATTTTAGCTATTTTTTATAATCCAAATTAGTATTTTGGACTTGTAAAGGCATGGAGAGTAATTTAGAAATATGTGTGAAGGTATTTTTGGTTATTTTTATTATTCCGAATTTAGGTATTTTTTTTGACTCATAATGGCATGGTGGTAATTTAGAAATAGGTGTGAGGGGTATTTTTGACTATTTTTTATTATTTCGAATTTGTCTATTTTATAAATATTTTTAGGGGGTTTTCTGACTAATTGTTTCATAATGGCAGTGGTGGGTAATTTTCTCTTCTTATTTTCTCGGATTAACGTGGGAATTTCTAGTATTTTAGAGCGAACGTGATGGCTCCTTTTCGTCGTCAAATATATATATAATAGATGATAACTCACCTCACACTCAAATTGAGAGATGGTGAGAAATTCGCCAATCTATGTCTACTATTTTATAAATATAGAGTATAAAATAAAAAAACAATGTTAAACTTCTACAAAAATATAAAAATATTTTAAATAGTATAGTAAGTCTAGCCGCGCACAAATGCGCGGGCAGCCACCATACTATTAAATGTAAACATACTTGTTGAGGAAATTCTCCTGTATCCAGCTGCATATTCACCAATTCTCTTGCAGCACGATGCACTGGTGTCGGGTCTATCTCAAACTGTTACTCATATAAAAGGTATGAGAATTGTTTGATAAACTACACGTAAATGAAAACTTGAACAAAGAAATCATACCTGTCCAGCATAGATTAAAGCGAGCATTGCCCAAGCAGTATTCACTGCATGAGAACGGTCACCTTTGATATTTTCATAAACCTTAGTAAGCCAACGAAAAAGAGAAAAAGTTGTAAGATGACAAACGGAAAAGCTATTGATATTCCCAAAAAAATATTAACTTGATAAAAAAAATCTATACAGGATCAATTGTGATGTCAAATGTTTGATCAAAAGAAAGGTTCAAACATACACAAATAATACAATCAATTACTTTTGAATTGGAACCATGATAACTAACATGATTCACCGTAAAATATCTCATTCTTAAATTCCATAGCTGTACTTTTCAACAGAAGTTCAACAAATAAGTTGTGTCCACAACATCAGTTATCAGCAAGGCAACCACAAATAAAAGAATCTTAAGAATTAGAGAAAATTGGTTACCTGAGTTCTAATAGAGACTTGGCTTCGCCCCATCCACCAGCATTGAGTTGCTTTGACAATAGGAAGTGGCATGCTTTCCTGAGGGAAGAGCTATTTTCATACGTTCTTCCAGCAGCAGCTAATCCTTTAACCGAAAAAAAGGCCCCATAGGTGAAACATACACCCCAAGTGCCAAACCTGCCAAACAAATAACTGAAATATTTACTGTTGAAGTATAGGGGAAAAAACTGGTATGTGCACAGTAAATCAGCAAAAGTTCCATAGAAACAAACCATGAACCATCTTCCAGTTGCTTGCTCTCAATAAATGTTGCTGCGTTTGAGATACATTTTTCTATCTCTGCTGTACAATAACCAGGATATAAGTCTTTGACCAATACTAAAGCTTGAAGAACAGAGGAAGTGCATTCTGGGTACCTGTAAATTTATGGTATATAACGAATTAATTTTATTAGCAGGAATTGTTTTCTACCAAACAATGATGGTTGCACCACTTACGGATAATCGTTGAGAATGTTTGGAAAATTCTCACAGGGACTAAGAATCTGGTAATAAACAGGAAGAATATGTCATGCAGTGGAAATAGAAATTTCCTAAATTACTGTAATGAAAATGACAAAGTGAAATAAAAACCACTACGGTTACCAAATACGACGCAAAGAAATACTGAGTTGGTTAGCTCTAACCATGGGAAAAATCACACGATTGGTGGTGATATGAAGAGAGGTGAGAACTGATAGCATACAACAGGGCAGAACTAATCCACCTTAGCATGTATAATCAGGTAGCTATTAGGTCTATTCGTATGGTCGACGTACACATGAAACATTTCGATGAGATATAGTATAAACAAACCAACTAAATAAACACAAAGTTTGACACTAACAATGTGTAAATAACAATTTTCTAAATGTTTTTCTCTATTCATTCTTGCGAAGTGGAATTATGAGTTTTGCAGAGAGGAGGGACAGATGGAGCGTTTGTTATTTCTGTTGATCTTCGAGAATGATAAGAGCCCACCGTATACAGGAAACTAGCTAGAACAACATGGAACTAATCAACTACTTGTACCATGAACATGATAAGAGACTGTCCCGACGAGATATAGCAAAATGTATAAAAAGAGCAACTTGTAGAACCTTACCTCTATCCAAGAAGATGTTCTTTTGCATTCATACGTAGAAAAGGAACCATCTTTGTTCTACAACATAAAATTGTTAACCACTTAATTACAGAATGATCTTCACTGTTTAGAAGTTTATGTTGATTCTTAGAAGTTCATTAAGAGAGAGAGAGAGAGAGAGAGAGAGAGAGACGAACATTTGCTGCGCTTTCGGATTACAAAGCAACGGTAAACGCTGGAGTGGCTGCTAAGCATGGCCAGAGTGGCCCTGTCAATACGGCATGACCAGAGCATCGTAAGACTGACCGCACTCGTCGTACTCTAAATTCATCCTCTAAAAGGAATATTCTGTCCTGGTCAGCAAGATTCTCTCCTCTATATCCAGTTTTCCCGCACCCGTTCATACTCTATATCTATCCTCTATCCCAACTACCTAATATTTTATTCAACCATCTCCTTTCATCTCTCCTCCTCTTTCTTTTTTCTTTTCTTCTCCACCTCTCTCGCCTTCTCCGCCCCTCCTCTCTCCCCGATGCGGCCCCCGCTCCTCTCTCCCCGAGTCCGCCGGATCCGTCCCCCACCGCCCCCGCGCGCCGCCGCCGCCTTCCCCGCCGCCACCCCCGCTCGCGTCGCCGAGCCCTTCTCCGCCGCGCGCTTCGCCGAGCTCTCCTCCCCCGCGCGCGACGCTGCCCGCCTCCCCCGCTCGCCCTCCTCCCTCCTCCCTCTCCGGTCGGCCTCCTCCGGGTGGCGGTCGGCCTCCTCCGAGCGGCGGATCCGGGCGGCGGGCGGCGGTCGGCCTCCTCCGAGCGGCTGCCGGCCTCTCTCTCCCTCCTCTCTCCGCGCACGGCGACCGCCCGGGTGGTTGGGATGGCGCGCGGGCGTGCGGGCCGCACGCCACGTCGGCGCGTAGCGGACGTCCGGGACAGCGCCAGATTTGGCGTGCGTCTGGCCGTCCGGGACGGGGGCGTTCGGCATAGCGTAGCCCAGTGCAGGAGATTTTACGCTAAATCGGTACTCTAGTTTCTTTTACCGTCCCCCGGTGCGGACAGTCATACGCTCCTGCTGAAGACGGTCCTAACAACTGACTAACTGAAAGCAAACTAGGTTCAAAAAAATAATAATAATAACTGAAAGCAAACTTGCGTATCAAGGAAACAACTAGCAGCTAACTGACCTGACTGACCGTAAAAAAAAAGCTAACTGTGGCCTGATCTGGACACGAGGATTACTAACGGTAAGCTTGGTGAAACTAATACCTATACATAACAGTTTTTCACTGCTACAATTTCAAGGTTGAAACTGAATGCAAGTATGCGACAATGCAAAACAGATTGAAGATCATGTCATATGGCCTATAATTTCGGAGATTTCTTACCACAAGAGAGAGAAGGATATCAACAGCGTCATACACCCTTTCCCTTTGTATTGGATTACCAACAAGGTTGCTTGAGATTTTTGATAGTAGCATTACAGCCTAGGATATAATTATGAGCATAAGCTTTCTATAGAGTAGTCAAGAATATTAGAATAAATGAAAAATCAACAACATATCAAATCTAGAATATTAATGTTCTCCTTCCGTCTATAGAGTACAGCAATTTAGATCAGGTTATGTGATACTTATCTGATAATTACTTCGGTTTACTAAATTAATCAAAGAAAAACTAAAAAAGTGTATTGTGACCTCAAGTGCTTCTGCTGTAGTGTCAGATACACTCCATCCATTGTCTGCAGATGATAGAGTCCACGAACCCTTGGATATATGGCGATGCCAGTAATTTAGGTCACCAGGATGATTTCTCAGAACCTTCAAGTCACACATGGTGTGCAGAGTCTGAATATTTTCTGCATGTCTTATTTACAAAGATAGTTTGGAGGTTAAAAAGAGAAACCTGTGACTGCTTCATGAACTCATGTGCTTTCTGAAGAGTTGGACCATACTCATTTACAAGATCCGTAGCGCAATATGCTTGAAGTATTAGTGATGTCTCCCAGCTCTGACATCCATCATATACCTTAAACATCATAGTCCCTTTCATTAGAGCTTCTTAATGAGAAATTTACCATTGTTTGAAGATAAAGTGCGGCAGCAACTAAAGTGCAAATTATAACATATAAAATTCTCTATTGTCTACAATAAATAACACAATGAACATTTGTTACGGTGCTTCTAGTATGATGAAGGACAAACATATGTTACTGTTCAAGCTTAATTAGGTAGGTCCTACATGTGCAATGAAACTGTAACAGCGACAATACTAAAACAAAAAAAGTTCCGAGCTGTACCATTTTCACTCAGTATTGACATCGGTTAGTACAAAAGGATAAGGTTCCTAGCACAAAATATGATGAGAAGTTCTATGGTGCTTGGAAATAATGGTAACCATTCGTTTTCTCAGATCTAAAATTAGGTGGGCCAGGTACTAATCATAAATTCATTTTGTAAAAAAAATAGTAGTACTCGTTCCGGAAATAGGCGTTATGTTTTCTTCTCACTTTCAAATTATACAGGGGATAGTTCAGTACTTTCACGTCATGGGCTGACCCAGACTGCCAAAGCACCACCTCCGAGATGTGAGCGCTTCTATCCGGCAATCCCGTCAGCCTTTTCTTCTCCGGTGACCTCTTCGTGTAGACGATGTGGGAGAGCACTGGTGGCACGGCAATGGCGGCAGCCGGCAGGCTACTGGGGAGCGGTGGTGAGGAGATTCGGCTGCGTACGAGCTTGCTTAGGACAAGGTAACGCCGGCAACCTTGGGTGGAGACGGGTGGGCTCGCCGGAGAACAAGAAGAGGAACGGCGTATAGGAAAGGTTGAAGACTGCGCTGCGATCCTGCAACCGCCTAGCCATGTGCTTTTGGGCTTCATTCAGGTTGAAGACGAAGGCTTATCTATCCAAGGGACAATTACAAAACTAATCCTAGTAAAATTAATTAGGCTCGTAAATTATCTTTTAGATTCAATGGCTGATATTAATCCGAAGGGGAGGAACCTCAGGTTCCTTTCAAGCACGATAGCAAGTCTCAAATATTATATGAACTCAATGGTGCAGATCAGTAGTCCAACCATCACTCATGCCAATACAACGTAAGTTTGTTAAAACAGGACATCGAACAAAGGTTGTGTTTATAGTTCTAGCACACAAGAAATTGTATATTTGCATGAGAAGAGAATCATCTTATACCTGTGAATTCATGCCATCTTCTGAAAGCCACAAGAAATCAGGTATCCTAGCAAGGTGACGCTTGAATGCATCAGAATTCGGATCTTCCGTCCAGCAGCAGATCATGTTGAGAGGCTATATAGAAAATTATATTATATTAGCAAGCACCGAGCCACAGGCCCTGACACACGCATGTTCATGTTCTCTTGAGTGCACCATTATAACTGAATTAAACTAAAGCATAAAGCATGCATGATAATAATCAATAGTCAGGGCAACACACGGTAGCGTAGCCAAATTCCCATCTATTCAGGTAATGATCAGGTAATGAGACCTCAACTTGACTAAATATTACCTTATGCATAGCACATATGCAGACATACTGTGTGTTCTCATCTTCGTAATGGATATGCTCCATGAGGCGTCCCAGAGCTCTCTCCCTCAGCTTGTTGATTGGCCAACTACTGAGCACTGGTTCCACACACTTGTAGAGTGAAGTCCAAACAACATTCTGCAATGTTGTGCGAGGACAGAGAATGTCCTCCTGGATGACAGAGGAAGGGGAAACAAAAGGCAGAGCAGCGGATCAAACACTAGGACAACAAGTCAAAAGACTTCTTGGGTAAAATGAATGGAACACAGGATTGAAATTTTTTTTCTTTTTACAATCTGCACTGAGGAAGGGGGGAAATTGTTAGGGTGCGTTTGGTTGCTCGCATGAGCCCATCTTGTACCGGTGGATCCCTATAAACTCAAAATAAAGGACGTTTGGTTGCTTGCATGAGTGGATGCAGTATGTGAATCTGTCCGTCCCACTTGTTCTCCATTACGTAGCTAGCTAGTTTTTTTTCCCTTGGACCGACGTGCACTTGTCCGGCCCAGTAATGTACCACGTTTGTCCCAACTTTGTAAGGGTCTAATTCGCCAGTCAAGTATAGTTTCTGAATTCAGCCCAGAATACTTGTAAGCTTTGAATCGGCCCAAAAGAGGTAACATGTGAGAAAATCCTTAAAGTACAAGCGCATATTTCTTTTTGTTCCCCCATCTATTGTTATTATTGTACTTCTCTTCTTAATATTTTATTGAGTATGGAAGCGTCTTATGATATTTGTTCCGGCCACATATTTTTTTATTCATTCTAATTTCAAAATAATGTTCCACGCAAATATTTGTTTATTCCAGACATACAATGATTTGTTCTATATCTCTAAATATTTTGTTCCAATAATACAACTCATTTGTTGCAACGACCAAATAATTTGTTCCAAGCATACAAATGAGTTGTTCTATGTCGATAAAAAATTTATTCCATGAATACAACTTAATTGTTCAAAATATGCAAATGTTTTGTAAATAATGTTCTGCGTTGTTCCAGACACACAATGATTAGTTCTATATCCCTAAACATTTTGTTCCAATAATACAACTCATTTGCTCCAACAACCAAATAATTGTTCCAAGTATACAAATGAGTTGTTCTATGTCGCTAAATAATTTGTTCCATGAATGCAACCTATTTGTTCCAAATATGCAAATGTATTGTAAATAATGTTCGGCGCAAGTATTGGTTTGTTCAAGACAGATAATGGTTTGTTCTATATCCCTAAAAATTTTGTTCCAAGACTACAACTCATTTGTTCCAACAACCAAATAATTTTTTCTATGTTCCTAATTATTATTTTTCACTACCTTGAATAGTTTGTTCCACAATATAATGTTTTTTAGGCGAACCGCAATATAATGTTGATATAACGTTATTCTTTCATGCAACTCTCTGCCTAAAAAAATAAGTTCACTTCTTAGTTGTTTGCTCAAGGGTGGAGGAGCGGCCCCTTTCAATACCACGCGTGAGGTATAACTTTGTACCGCCCGCAGGTGCCAACAAAGACGGCCCACTAGCAGCCCATGAAGTCAAGGCCCATCAGAATGTTGGATTGGAACCGTCTGTGTTTGTGAGTCACCTCGTCTTGATCAGTCTATTCCCTTGTTATTTTGTAGTTTTCAGTTGTTGGAACAATTGTTTTAAATGACAGAACAATTGTTCCAACTTACTGGAAAAATTGTTCCAGCCGTTGGAACAATTCGAGACGGAACGGCGGTGTCGGCATTATGATAATCTATTGCAGCCCACGTATCTCCCGGAACAAGCCCACTTACGCATGGCTAATAATTCGGAAGAACAGCCCACTACTAGCCCATCTAATCTAGATATAGTCCATCTATACTGCAAGAAATCTGGTCAAAGAAACGTCCAGGAGGCAAGTACAATTCAAGTTGTGCGAAAAAAATAAGTACAATTCAAGTATTCAACTCCCTCACTCGAAGTTTACTACTTTGCCCCGTGATGGCATGTTACGTGACCAGGGATGAATGGCGAATTAGCTACGAGTGAGCATACATAAAAAATTGGGGATAATCTGACAGACCTTTGCACAGGCGCTGCGAGCCTCGCTCCAGTTAATCTTGTCGTATGGACTGTTGTAGATCTCCTCTCTTATTGCCTGTATAGTGGTTGTTATTTGTCCAATAAATTTTTTGCCGTAAAGATAAGCCATCGGCAGATAAAGCATACGGGCTAGGCACCAAAATTTTCCTGCAAAAGGACGGAACATCATGGTGTTGATGTACAGTATCCAATCCTAGCCTACAGGCTGCACTGCTGTCTGTCAGCAATTGGAAGATATTTATACCTGGATGAAATGGAAGAAACCGGGGAGCCAACCATAGCTCAGGGAAAATCGGATTATTTCCAGCCCACTCATACACCCCAAGTATCTTTTCAACGAAAAAGAAAAAGGTCATCGGGTTTATGAAGCATGTGATACTATATTTTATCTGTGATAATAAAAGATCCATATATACCGAAAGCCATATCTTTCCCCATTCGGGCACCAGCGTTGCACCACCGTGGGACAAAATCCAAGCACGCCCGTTAGCCAATGCGCTCTTGTCATCTAGCTCCTCGCCTAGAAGCCTCAAGGTGATGTAGTTCATGCACGTGGCAAACATGTTGCTATCACCCCGAGTTACTGAGTCGCTCCATCCACCGTCCTCGTTCTACACACATTTTTTCGTCATTCGAAACATGAATAAAGACCTTTGTGCAAAGCTAGTGCTCCGATATAATGGTGCAACATTGAATTTGTTTGAAGCAATAACAATACAAAAGCTTTTAGTCGGAGAATCAGGATCTTGGTTTGTCCAAACGACAAAATCTCAAAGATACTTATTAGGAGAATTATTTCCTGCCTGATGGTTGTAGATGTAGCGGCGTATCTCACGCTGATGTTCAGGTGATAGGACAGTGTTGAGTGATCTCGTGACGTACAAACCAAATATCTGCATGTAAAACTTAACTCGCTAAATAATAGAAACAAAAAGAATAGAATAAAATTTTCTAACCCCTTTTCCGTTTTGTCGTGATTCGATCCGATCATGATAGAAGGCTAGTGAAGATTGGGACCAGTTTTTCTTCTTCTTCCGTGGTAGAAGAAAGAAGAAGGGAGAGACAAAAAAAAAAAAAAAGAAGACTTTGCTCAATTCTGCCTACAGAAATGTTGGCCGCCGTTCAAAGGGCATGTGTTCTTAGTTTGTTTGCTGAGTGTTTGCCTGTGCAGTCATCCATATGAATCTTCATACATGTTTGGAATTGTGTTTTGTAGCTACATGATGAGTGCTTTTGTTCTAATTTATTTGTTTTACAGAGTGTTTGTAACATTAGTATGTCTCAGCTATATATATTAATATAAGTCTTCTTTCTTTTAAAAAAATACTGTTGTTGTGTGCTTAGCTAGAAAGAAAAAAGACCCAATAAAACGGCGTACCATGCCAGGCATAATGTACATGACTCCCCTGAAATCACCAGGCCAATGCCCGTCGAACGCTTGCAGCGACGAGTACTGATCCAGAGCTCGCCTCAACGAATTCAATGCGATTTCTTCGGTAACCTGCTCATCCTCCTGAAGCTTGATGTGTGGCAGATCACGCCTGTGGCCTCCCCTGTTTTGCTTGGCACACTGCAGATAAATTAATAAAGATTTCGTGATGACCAAACGATCATGGGTTCAGAGGCGGCATCGCCATAGGTCATTTGTTATTCGAACACCTGCGACCTCTCTATTTTTCTTGCACCAAACAGTCATGATCGTATATCTTTCGATTACTATTCATGTATGTAGTACATGGTCACTACTCAATACATGCGTTCTATTTTGTCGCGCAGTGCAGTCGAACCGCATAGCAGTGCTCTATCTAATAACCGGCATGTCGAATTGTCGATCATTATAAATGGATTGTTAGACCATCATACTGCTGTTGTTTTTATCAGCGCATGTTATATACTTTGCACATTCATGTATGTCTCTGTCTGGCCACCAGTGGAGCAGACAGTATAGGTAATGGGCATGGTGATATCATCGTGACATCCACTGCTCTTACCCTCACCAGTAGCAGTGAGGGTGACATCACTTTGTCCGTCACTGCTTTTACACTCAGCAGTAGAGGGCGAGGTGACATCAGCTTGTCTATCACTACTTTTGGCATAACAGTGACGGACGACATAACATCATTGCCTGTCACTGCTCTTCTTCACCATTGGCGAGCGCCGTCGTCCGCCACAACTCTTGATGGCTTTCAGTGGTGGACGGTGCGTCCGCCACTGGAAGCCTGTTTGGCCAGCAACCACTACTGGAAATCCTATGTTTGCCGAGTGTTTGAGACTTTGCCGAGCGAATTATTTCGGGCATTTGGCAAACAACGTATTTGCCGAGTGTCTAAAAAAAAACACTCGGAAAAATAAATACACTCGGCAAAAACCATCTTTTCCGAGTGCCATAAATAATACACTCGCCAAACACAATCTTTGCCGAGTGCCAAAAAAACTCTTATATGGATTATTTCTTGATTCAAGAAAATGATAGCAAAGTTGTTCACAAAATCTACATCTATCATATAGTTTCATGAAACTATATGACAAATATATAAGATTTGTGAACAATGTTACTACCACTATGACGGATGAACAAATGACTAAAATTAAAGTTGTGTCCTCAGATGTTATACAACTTTGTAGTTCTAACACGTTTTAATTTGAATTAATTTGCTAACGAAAAGTATATTTGAAGTTTCTCAAATTTGAAATTTAAATTTTTTATTTTAAATGACCTCGTATGGAGGAACATCCAAAAATGAGAGTTGTAGATCACAATAAGTTATGAAACTTTGTAGTTGATGACATTTTTATTTTAAATCATCTTGTGAACGAAAACTAATTGAATTTCTCAAATTTGAAATTCAAATTTTATAAACGACATCGGATGGACAAATTACCAAAATGAAATTTGTAGTCCTTCACGAAATCCAAAACGTTGTAGTTAACAACTTTTGTATTTGAGGTTGTTTAATACCTCGAAATAAGCGCACAAAGGACCAAAGAAACACAAATGGCCACGATCCATATCTTCAAAATCATGGCCTCCCATTGGTCCAAACAAACTCCACCGGATCCCTCCCCAAAACAAACTCCACCGGCCTCCTTCCACCTCTCTCTCTCTCACTGTCTCACGTATCTCTCTCCCTTATCCTCCCCAAAACAAACTCCACCAGCCTCTCACATATCTCTCTCCTTCTTCCACCACTCTCTCTCACGAACCGGCGGTGGAGGCTCCCAGGCCGGCAAGGGGTGCGGAGGCGGCGGCCCCGGCCTGGCGTGGTGTGGCGCGGGGCAGGGCGCGGCGGCGGCGCCCCCGGCTTGGGCTAGGCGGCCTAGGCAGCGGCGCTCCCTCAGCTGGCGAGGGGCGGCAGCAGGGCGCGGCACCCGGTGCGTGCGGCGGCGGCGGCGGCCTGGACTAGGCGGCGTGATGGTGGCGGTGGCGCAGCGGCGGCGCGGCGGCCTGGACTAGGCGGCGTGGTGGTGACGGTGGCGCAGCGGGCGACGGTGGCGTGGTGGTGGCCGCCGGCGGCGGCGGGTGTTTTTTTTTATTATTTCCAAAAACGTTTGCGGAGCGTCGCTTTTGGCTCTCGATAAACATTTTGTCGAGTGTCCGACAACAAGCTCTCGACAAAAAGCTCTGTTTGCCGTGTGCTGTCTGGGCACTCGGCGAAGTGGAGGTTTCCGGTAGTGAACAAAAAGCTCTCATTATACTAGTGATACCTGCATGCGCATGAGGAGGTCCGCAGACTCCCTCCGCTCGAAGCGGTGATCAGTGAACTCCTGACGAACCCTCTCCACCTCGGCGCGCTCCTCCGGGGTGCCGAGGTCGGGGTCAAACTCCCACACCACCCGCCCAAGGAAGCCGTTCGTCGACCGCAGCCACGGGCCGCCACCCTTCGCCACCTTTAGCTTCCACATGCTGTTTCTAGTTTCCAAGCTGTATGCGTTTGAAGGACGAGGCGAGAGCAACGGAGTGCTGGTTTTTAAAAGCGAACGCGAGACAGACACATTCGGAACTAACGTTGTTGCAGCTTGCAAGTATGAAAACAGATGAAACATTAAATGTCCTTTTCCGCGCATTCCTGTCATAAGTGAGGTCCTGTTTGAGATCGCTATTGTGATGGCTTGTGTTTCCCGTGCATATTTTCATAAGAAGACATATGTTTGCTAACGTATAAATTCGTACGATATTTAAGGCCCACATGACGTTCGGTGGCGACAATTGCTTGTGCCATGCAACCACAGGCGACGTATTAAATTCCCTAACTTTTGGGCGTGTTTGGATTGGGGCCACACTTGGCACGCCACGCACCTTCTCGCCACAGAGTGTGGCGTCGAAATTTCACGCCACAGCCGCCACACTCTCCTGCGCTACTTTCCTGTGCTTTTTTGCTGTGGCGTGTACTGCTATGGCTAGCAACCAAGCAGTTGCTTTTGTGCTGTGGCAGCCAAAACGTGGCGTGGCATTCGGAGGCCAGCAACCAAGCACTCCCAAAGTTCCTAACTTTGGCGATCAAAATAAATCACTGACTCTACAAGGATATGATATTTTGTTAGTAGGGTGATCAGCTCAAGTGTCAGGATCAAGGTTGCTTGGATTTAGAGTCTACTGCGTGAGAAAGCGACATCAGTATTGTTTTGTACTTTAATGATATGCACTAGCATAATTAAAAAATAGGTACATGGAAGATCACATTCAAACTAATTTGAGCATCCATTTCGAGAAGTGATAACACAAATGCAAGTATTAGCCAACTAATGGTGCTTGTACTGCAAAAATATGATAAGAGAATACAAATGACATGGCTACGACATCCAAAAATGTGCCATCCAGTGTAAAAATACATCATAGACCTTGAACTAAAGCTCAGAATACATCGTAGAAAAATAGGAAACTTGAGCTCACAACTCAACAACACAACACGTGAAACAAAATGCCTAGAGAACATCACATAGTAGATTTACTAATTACCGAGCAGGAACAAATCCTAACGCACAAGAAAATCAGCAATGTTCGCATTACAAACATGAAAAAGACCCACGTTTCTCCTGCTAGTCTACACGGCAACATGAACAGCTCATACATCACCACCGCATAACAAACCCCTACCGAATCAAGATCAGGAAGAGGACTTGTCCAGAGCTCGCCTCAAGGAATTCGATGCGATTTCTTCAGCGACATGCTCATCATTATACCTTTTGATATCCTAACCTATTTTAAAACATATCTTAATTTGACCGAGTTTGTACTTTTTTTGAAATTGGTATCCACGTCGATTGTCCCTGTCTTGTTTTCCACATTGCAGATAAAATAAGTCACCCAATCATGTTCCCTCGACGTCCTCCAATTTGAAAGAGCATCTAGGCCCCCTAGTGGGTTTTGGACGATTGATGACAAACAATTAAAGAACTAATGAGTTTATATGAGCATGTGTACAGCAAGAGATAAAAGAAACGTTGTTGATGTACCCTCAAAATGAAAAAGGAAAAGAAAAGAATGCTTATGACAATGAGCTTTTATTTCAGTATATTTGAGTCATAGGTATGTCGTACTATTAAGAGGGATACGACGTAAAAAGCGGTGAATTTGATTAAGTGCTCGAAATTCTAACTCCATATGCATTCATGAGTGCTAACATCGTGTTTCGGCTCAAGGCAGCCGGACTAGTCCGGAGTCAGTCTGACTAGTCCGGGTATGCCCAGCCGGACTAGACCGATTTTATCCCGGTCCACAGTTCGGGTATTTCGGACTAGTCCGGCTGGAGCCGGACTAGTCCGGTCAGGGACTTGACCGTGTATCTTCCGGACCACAGTTTGGGTTTTTCGGACTTGTCCGGGTCTTTTCGGACTTGTCCGGTTCACGGACTAGTCCGAGTTTCTCCCGGCCTACAGTTTTGGATTTCCGGACTTGTCCGGCCCTCGGGGCAGACTAGTCCGAGACCACTCTAACTTTGGGACTTAGTCGTTTTGAGCTAGGGTTTCGTTTGAATCTCGGACTAGTCCGGGTTGTTACGGACTAGTCCGTGTACTGACAGCTCAAACGGTCACTTTTGGGGGATGGATTATAAATAGACCCCTCACTCTCCCCTTGCACGGTTGGCCACTCCGAGATCTGAAAAACACACTTTCACACACTTTGAGCTGCTCTCTTCCTTCCCCAAGCCTAGGGTTTCGATTTCTTGAGGGATTGAGAGAAGATTGGAGAGTTCTTGAGTGAGCCAAGGCATATTGCATCGAGCACTTCGTCTCTCATCACCGCCGCCGACGTTCGTGTTTGTTACTCTTGGGGATTCATCCCCTAAACGGCTAGGCGTCGCCCGAGGACTCCCAACTTGTGTGGTTGAGGCCCGGGAAGTTTGTATTGCCCTCCTCGCAAGAGGATTTCTTAGTGAAGCACCGAGCCCGACTTTGTGTTGGTGCTTGGAGAGGTTTAGGGTTGAGAGCAACCCAGTCCTTTGTGGACTCCTCAACGGAGACGTAGGCTTCTAAGTGGAGCTGAACTTCGGAGAAAAAATCTTTTGTCTCCTTGTTGCTTAATTGCTCTTGTTTACTATCTTGCTATTCATATACTTGCCTATCTAGGGTTTGCTAGGGTTTGCTCATTTACTTGTGATATACTTGTTCTACTGCTTTCTTAGCTTGCTCTAGTTGTTGTTCTTGATATACCTGCTATAAACCCTGCTTGAATCGAACTAGATTTACTCTTTGGTTCATCGATTAATTTCCGCTGCGCAGGTTCCGGACTTGTCCGTCCCGAGCCGGACTTGTCCGTCCACTCTCGGACTAGTCCGACTCCACCCGGACTAGTCCGGGTTGTTGTTGCTGATTAAATTTTAATTAGCTATTTCAGGTACCGTTGCCTATTCACCCCCCCCCCCCCCCCCTCTAGGCAACTTTCACAATTACATATAGAAAAGAGCCACACATAAGAAGCAAGAAGATCTAATGACAGTGCGCTCATTGTTTGCCCTATTGCCTGTACAGCCTTAGAAGATTAATTAGTACTCCCTCTCTTCATTTTTATAGGACGTTTTACTCTCGTCCACCATAACCAAGCCTTTGCCGCCGTACTCTGTGTTGACGGTAAAATGTGTGTTCTACCGCTCGCACACGTGGCCTGAGAGATTTGCTTCACTCTGTTCAGGACCAAAACTTGGAACGCAGTGAATTCCGGAGCGTGCCAGTCGATTTTCCTGCAAATCGACAAAGACAAGAAAAGCGTGTAAAATTCCTGGGCTATCGGTCCCAGACAGGCCGATGCGTAACCACAGCCGATGTTAGTAAAATAAAAGATAATAAAATAAGTGTTCGGCTGTCGGCTAGAAACGAATCGACATGTCGCAATAGTAAATACTCGCGCGATAAATAAAGCAGACATGCATCAGAATCGGCAATCGGCAAAGCATGCAATTGGCAAAATCTATCGGCAAGCATCATGGTAAAGTGAATCGGCATTGACAAAAGAGGGCTCAAACCTACACTTGAACAGGAACAATAAGATATTTTAAGGCACACAAGCATAGATTTGAGCGTGGTAAACAATCGGATAAACACCCCGAAAGAACGATTAAACTAATGGCCACTAACTATACTCATAATCTAACGACCGCTTCACCGAGGACACGTCAACTAAGTGAAGTAGAACAGGACACGTCCAACTGTTCTACACGATCGACAGGTACGAGTATAATCGGCAACTACCAGTCCCAGATACTCAGTAAATTAGATCTAACTCTTAGCAACTGTTTCGCCGAGGACACGTCAACTAAGCGAAGCAGACAGGACAAGTCAAACTGCCTACCCAATCACCAAGAACAGATCTAATCGACTAAGCACCTTAACCGTGACTAGATCAAACAGGAAATCGATATCAGCAATCGGCAAACAAGGTTGCGGTTAGGACAAGTCAACTAACCGTAACAAAGAACTGGACTAGGTCTTAAACAATTCCATGTAGTCGATGCATAATGTAAACCCTAGATTGATCTAAATTACCGGATAACTAGCAGCCACATCAATCTTAATTATGGACAAGTCGACATAATAAAGTTCGATGCGCTTACCTGACGAGATCCAGTTGTCGTTACCATGCCCCCGGGTACCCTCATGACCAGCAGGGCCGAGTAGCCTGACAAGGGTAGTCGGTCCGGCCCAGAAGAAACCGAGTAGCCCATGACTCTAAAAAGAAGGTGCGGCTAGTCGGCAGGATAGATCAGGACTCTTGTCTTGTACTCCAAGTAATTCCGAGTTGTAACCAACTAGGATACTTTCCATGTAACCCTGATCCCCCGGATATATAAGGCAGGCATGGGCTCCATCTAAAGACAATCAATCCAATACCACGACATACAGGACATAGGGTTATTATCCTCCGGGAGGCCCGAACCTGTCTAAACCTTGCGTCTCGTGTTCACCATCATATTCTTGGTTCCTTCGCTACCCATTATAATCTATCGAGGCCCTAAAACCTAGACAGTGCCATTTTTCCTCGTCTACGGCGCCGAAGCAGTCCTTCCCTCTGAACTGGAGTATGGCTCTCCGAGAGTCACATCGTACCAGGCCGAGTCGTCAGAAGACCAGCGTCTGCAGTCCATCAATCAGCTCGAGGAGATGAGGGAGGACGCGCTGAGGAAGTCGGCGAGATACCTCCAAGCACTACGGCGCTATTACCAGCGCCGAGTACGTGACCGAGCTTTTCAAGCCGACGACTTAGTACTCAAGAAGATCCAGACCACAGAAGGCCGACACAAGCTGTCACCCGTCCATGAAGTCACCCGTCCTGGATCGTATCGACTGCGGCATGAGAGCGGAGAACTCCTTCCAAATACATGGAACATAACTCAGCTACGTCGCTTCTTTGTTTAATTTTTACTCAATATTGTAATTACCTTGTGTACTTCATCGCAATAAAGTGCCTTTTTCTCCCTACAAGTTTTTCTTGACTCTGTAACCAGTAACAGCCTCACTGCTTACAGAGCCAGGGGGCTAAATATCACTCATAATCACCGAGTTATGTCACGAGTTCTTCTGGCCGACTAAGTAAGCCTTGTCTGTCCTGATTGTGAAGCTCCACCGAGAGTGCATAAACATAAGGCGGCAACTGGTCTCTGAAAACAGTCCAAAGAGACTCGTCCGACTAACACTCACCTTTAATTTCTTGACTTATGTCAATCTCCTAGATCCCTGAGTTAGGATGGTTGCTCTGATTGTGAAACTCAAAATTTAACGCCATCGCCCGAATGTGTCTGCCGACTCACAGTCCAACACTACTCGGCTGGCTGACAACGCTGAGTGCATAAACATAAGACGCCATTCTTTTCTCAAGATCGAATGAGAGCGGCTGAGCCGACTCAACAAAATATCATATTCACAAAGGACCCACAGGTTCGTTTGTCGAGTAATATATAATCTCACTTACTTACATTATATTGTTTGTTTACAGGAATTTCAATCGGCCTCACCTCAGGGTGACAGAGAAAGATCCTTTACCAGTTCTTCACCACATCTTGTGGCTTCATTCATCAGTTCAAGCGCCTTCTCCTGAGTAGTCCCAAGGGCAAACCCTTGCTGCAAGCTCGACAGGTCCATCAGTGGGAAGTGCGACTTGACCACGCTCAGAGTATGGCGGGAAGCAGTCTCTGCCAGTTGCCTGCAGTGAGCCTTCATGGCCCGTGGCACCTGATTCAGCATCTCAGCTACAGAACCCTTAGGTCTGTCTTCAGGATCAGGCCACACGTACTGAAACACTTCATTTGAACTCTGGTACAGAGCTGCATTCTCAGTCTTTAAGGTACCAAGCTCACCTGCAGAATAACAATAAGTCGGTTCTCATCGGCTAAACATCAACAGGTTATATCGCAAAGTATGGTGGCACTTACCTTTGAGTTCTGCTTCCATCTTTGTCAACCTGTCTGACTCAGACTTGAGTGCAGCCGATTCAGATTGCAGCCGGTCTCGTTCCTCCACGATGGCTTGCGTCTCCTTCTGTCTCTCGGCTGCTTGAGCTCTCAGCTCCTCAAGTTTGTTTCTCATAATCGGCTCATTTTTTCTCAAATGAGCCAGCTCATCCATGTCCGCCTGAGTCATCTTAGGTTGGGCTGGAAATAATATAAAGCATCTGTCAGAACAATCAAAAACAAACATGACAGTTTTTGACTCGATCTATACCTGCTACGGTCTTCTTGAGTGCCGCGTTCTCTTCCTTGAGCGCGGCCAGCTGAAGATTCAGCTGATCAATGCTGTCTTGTTGAGTACCGATCAGTGCACTCTTGCTCGCTAAAGCATTGTATACTGACTCGGCAGCTGGATTCAGCACCTTCAGGAATTTCGTCTTGGCCTTATTGGCGTCAGTAATTTTCTGACAAGGACCAGATGCTGTTAGCACTTTATTTACGGATTAAGGGAAAGCACAAGAATAAAACTTACTCGCTGAAGTTCCAACATATCAAACATCATGTTCTCCAGCGTATCTTGTTGCTCCTCCTCTTCTCTTTCATTGATCTCTACAAGAGTTCCTTTGAAATTGAAGCCAAAGGAGCCCTGGGGAAGCCTCCTCTCAAAGCGGAACTGGTCCGTCTGGATTTCTTCTTCTGGAGATGAAGGAGGATGACTCGGGCCAGCGACAAGTTGAGTCTCGGGTTCCATAGCGACCGACTCAGGGCCTGCTAGGGATTGCTGCTGACTCGGGTCCTGTGTCCCCTCAATCGGTTGAGGAACCGACTCATTTACTGGAGCTTTTTGCTGAACCACCACCTGTGTTTTCATCAGTCGCAGTGGTCTGTGGTTTCGAGGTGGCCTCCTCAGCCGACTTGTCACTCGACGCCGCAGTATCAGCCTTCTTCACAGGCAGTGTTTGAGATGGAGGGCTGTAAAAGCCATCAAAATGACAGTAACTATCGCATTGTCGATACTTATTAACATTGAAAAGTATACCAATACTTACACGTCAGACACCCGGATTCTGATCACGGGCTGCTTCTTCTTCTTATACACCCCCTTTGGAGGTGACGGCCGAGGAGGAGAAGATGTGTTGCCTTCATGGCTAGCTGCCACGTCCATCTCAGGATTTGGCACTTCAGTGCCACTAGCACTGGCTGAACCAGAGACAACCGAGACATTTTGTGTCTCCATAGGAATCACATCTCCGCCGCCAATCGGCACAACTTCAGGATTGGCATCCGATTGACTCGGAGCGGCTTCCTGCAAGTAAACAAGAACCTTTAGTGGTGAATAAGGCACATAAAAAGATATCTATATGCACACTGAGTACTTTGGCTACTCTTTAGGATATAACCCCAGACGCCGGATCTGATCCTTGGTCTTCTTGACCTTCTTGGGTTCTGGCTCAACCAATTTCTCAGGCGACTTGCTTCTCCCCGTTGGCGGGTTAAGAGTCTCGTCCTCACTCTCAGAGCTCGAGAGAATTAAAGCTCTCTTCCTCTTCTGAGAGGCATCACTTCTCGGCGGCAGCTCGCCCTGAGAAGACTGACCTGCAGCATGCTCCAAGCCCAAACGACGAGCGTCACGGTCCTGATTGGTTTTGCTTCGCCGCTCTCGGGAATGAAGTGACTCACCGGCTGGGTTTGGCGTGGGATCTTTCGGAATGTCGGACTCGGCAGCAGAGTTCCCTTCATTCTCGGGGGCTTCTTCTTCTTCTGCTCCCCGGTCACTTTCAGTTGCCTCATCATCCGAGTCAGGAAGTGAGGCGAAAAGGGCGTCCAGATCGCTGTCCGACTTATCACCATCATCGGCTAAGACCAAATCTTGGTCCCTCGCAGGCAGGGCTCTCAGGGAGCCATCGTCGTTCACCGGGGGCTCCAGTCCCCGACTCTTATACCTCTCCATTTCCTGCACAAGGGAAAAGAAAGATGGTTATTAGCTGATAAGCCAGGTTGTATATCCTCAGATTTAACTCAGCAGAATCACTTACCGCAGGCCTGGGAATCTTTCTCCAGTAACCTACCCACTGCATTGTTCCGTCTGGCTTCAACATGGTCACGTTGCAGTTGGCGGTGAAGAATTCTTGACCTCGAGCCATCACTCGAAATCTTTGTGCTTCTTGATATCCTCCAGGGATGGGTTCTTGATCCTTGTCTCCTGGACCCTTCCAGGTCCAAGCGGGTCGTACCCTTGCCTTCAAAGGCTGAAATTTCCTGATGCAAAAGTTAATGGCGATTGCTGGGCCAGTAACTCCAAAATCAGGCTTCTTCAACTCAGCAATGGTCTTCACCAAGGCATTTAACTCTGCCGCCATATCCTTATCTGGCTTACTCTTCCAGATGGAGTTGTAAGTCGGAGCCTTACCAATAAACTTTGGCAGAGCTGGTATGACATCAGCGCAGTAAAACCACTCATGATGCCAGCCCTTGTTCGAGGTCCTCAACTCGTAGTCGAAGAATTTGTCCTTTCTGCGGAGTTGAATCCCGGCTCCTCCAACGGTGGCTGGGCTATCGGCTGACGGATGTGGCTTCAAGAAGAACAGATGCCTGAACAAGTCAAAATGGGGCTCAATCCCCAGATACACCTCGCACAATGTCACAAACATTGACAGGTGCAGGATCCCATTCGGATTCAGATGACATAGCTCAATGCCGTAGAAGAACAGCAACGATCTCAAAAATCTGCTCGTCGGCAACCCCAATCCCCGGCGGAAGAAAGATTCGAAAACAACTGTTTCACTTGGACCGGGAGATGGGTAGATTTCACCCGATGCTGCTCTCCACCCGATGATCTCCTTCGGTGGAAGTAGGCCTAAATCAACAAGAGCCTGGAGACGGTCGTCTGTGGTGACGGATTTTGGCCACGCGACTGCATACTCCTCTTCGGCGGCAACCTCTGCGCCTGCGCCTCCAGCGACCACCACCATGGCATCTGCAGCTCCTCTCCCCTGCTCCTCCGCAACATTTCCTCCACCCGAACTGCTTGCGCCGGCGATCAGAGCGGCGGTGCACTTCACGCTAGCCATTTCAATGATCTTCAAGGATTGATTTGGTGTTGGAGAGTGAGGGATCTGAGGGTTAGAATGCGAATGCAATGTGAAATGGTTCAACGGCGGCGAGGCAGTTGTTTTATTTCCAAACTAGACGCGCCTCAACGGCCGTGATCCATCTTATCTTGCCTCTATGGCTCAGATTAAGCCCAACCGTTTGGCTTCTACGATACGGAACCTCATTAGGGTTTCCGTGAGCGGGAAAACTGGCGCCTCTTCAGCTACTCGGGCGCGACTATTCGGCTAGTCTCTTCATTGACTCGGCCGACATCCACAAGCAAGATTCAGTCGGGAAAAGATAATTTTTGCCAAACATAAGTGCTGGAGTCTCTTATTCCACTGAACAAGATGAGTTACAACGCAAGACATGAACTGATGCAAGTACTACAACACGAGTACAAGAACAAACACAAGATGCAGACTTGAGACTCTTCTTCGGGCACCATCAGCAGCAGATCTTCCCTGGATCTGGGCGCCCAGCGTCATCCCCATGCTTCCTCGCGGCCTTAGCCTCCACGACGGCTCCTGGTGCGGTCCGCCACGCGTGATGGCTTGTCCAGGCGGTCGTGGCGACCCGGTGGCCACCTCGGGCGGTTCTCACCGTCCTCCTCATCAGAGGAGGTGATGACGATGAGCTTCGGCAGAGCTGGTGCAGTTGGTGGTGGCGGCACCATAGCCAGCGGTGGTGCTCCGTAGTACGGCACCAGATCCATCACCGGCGGCATCTCTACCGGCGGCGGCAGCAACGGTGGCTCGGGGGCTGCTGGTGGAGGAGGGATTGGCTCTCCAGGTGGTGCTGGCACGGAGGAGGAACTTCTCTTACTCGCTCTTTTGCCTGCCATGGTGGTGAGCTCGAGTTTGTGTCCATCCGATTGCCATCCCTTTTAAAGCCAACACGATGGAATCTGGACAGCCACGGGATGCCTGGCGTTCGCGCTGCCTTGCCTGGAAAAGCAACTGGTCAGATTCCCTCTGTGGAGTGAAGACAATACTGACGGAATCGATTCTGTTACACAGTGTTCTTATGACTCGGTGGATAAGCTTCGGCTGACTCGGATACTGTGGAGTATGGTGGCACTTAATCCTTTCACTCATTACTCGGTAATGATGTATGGAGTTGATTTCTGCCTACACATAATTTTTCACATAATGACTTTCTCTCCTTGGAGTCTGTACATAATTATGCTAATTATACACAGACTCGGGGGCTAGTCCATATGGACTCACTTGCCTGAGTCCAACAAATCTACTCGGCTGTTTATCAGTCAGGCTTTTTGGGCTTTGTTTTTTGTGTTCCAGCTTTTCTAGTCTCTTTTGAGTCTGTACACGATTGTTCCAATTGTCCACAGGCTCGGGGGCTAGTCCATATGGACTCACTTGCGTGAGTTCCATCATATTTAATCGGCTTCATGCCAGGCACACGGGTTGCTTCGTCCTTGACTTTTTGTCGGATGATTACCTAGAAATTTCCTTGACCTTCAACTTAATTGCCTCAATTAAGCTGAAGCTCGGGGGCTACATCTATATATATACAAATATATACAAATACGGGTTGTAATCATCCTCGGCTGAGCTGAGACAGATGGACCCAGACTACTAGTCTGGAATGACAAATTCTTGGCTAAGACTCACCTTGATCGATTGTTTAAGCAGTCCTGTGCACAAGAGATCGGGAGTTCAACATCTTATGGATGCAATTTTTCGTCACATCTATATGATGCTCTTATTCACTCGGATCAGGACAGTATATCTTGGTTCATGCTTGCTCTGAGTTTCTGTCCAATTCTACGAATTGCACAGTAACTCGGGGGCTACATCTATATGATGCACTTACGTGCATTCATCATAAATTCCTTTATGGATCTTGTCAGTTCTAAGAACTGGCTTTTTATGCAAATTCCTTTATGGATCTCTTATGAACCTGCAACCGACTGAGTCGGCCATTATTTTTCAGATTCATCCAATTCTTTGACTCAGTTCAGTATTGGGTGTCAATTGGTAATATGCCTAATTTAAGGCCCTGCTGCCCTTGAGTCACTCGGGGCAAGGTATCTCAATTTACAACAAGCTTGATTCAGGTTAAGTCCTTTTTAATTCATCAGTCAACCTGAAGATCCACTTGTACATGGAGACAAGCCTAGTCGGGAAGCAATCAGGATCAATCAAAAAGCACTTGGGGGCTACTGTCGTTACCATGACCCCGGGTACCCTCATGACCAGTAGGGCCGAGTAGCCTGACAAGGTAGTCGGTCCGGCCTAGAAGAAACCGAGTAGCCCATGACTCTAAAAAGAAGGTGCGGCTAGTCGGCAGGATAGATCAGGACTCTTGTCTTGTACTCCAAGTAATTCCGAGTTGTAACCGACTAGGATACTTTCCATGTAACCCTGATCCCCCGAATATATAAGGCGGGCAGGGGCTCCATCTAAAGACAATCAATCCAATACCACGACATACAGGACGTAGGTTATTACCCTCCGGGAGGCCCGAACCTGTCTAAACCTTGCGTCTCGTGTTCACCATCATATTCTTGGTTCCTTCGCTACCCATTATAATCTATCGAGGCTCTAAAACCTCGACACCAGTCGAACTGGAGCCCCGATGGACGCCGATGCCGACGAAGAACCCGTCGAGAAATTGTGGCGATGCGCTGAAAGTGATTGCATTGATTGATTGTCTTTTTTACAAGCACCTGGGTTTATATTTATATACCCGAGGCAACCGACTTGGAAACAAACACGACTCCTACTTGACCACAACTCGGTCAATCCTTTCTTAACTTAGAAAAAGAAAAGAAGCTAAAAAAGAAAACTGGACCCACACGTGCGCACACACGTTTTCTTCGGCTTCACGATCCGGTGGGCCACCACTTTGAACAAAATCCTTTTTCCACCTAACGAATACTCCATCACCTCACTGATAATGGGCCCTGGGCCAAAATCCGGTGTCAACACATGCCCCCCCAAGCCGGGGTATGGAATCTCCATGCGCCGGATTGCTTCCTCATTCCTCGCGCCTCCTCGTTTCTCGCACCGTACTCAACACACCTGCAACGCCCCTTCGTATACCACGCCACCTGCAGCACGTCCCATCTTATAAATAGATGCCATCTACCACACTTCCCCTTCTTCCTCCTTTCACCGGTGCGCTCCCTCATCTTCTCCACTTTCTCTCTCCATCAACTTCGGCGATCCCTTCAGAGGACCAAGAAAGAAAAGCTCCACGGAATCTCCAGCTCATACACTTCTCCACCGTAATGGCGCAGCTCACTGCTTCCTCCACCGCCGTTCCCCAGGTAACAGCCTTCCGCTCCATCCTTGTTCTTGAACTAGAATAGGGTTGCTTGTTCTTGCGGTACTGTAGATCCCTTTGTTCATAAGCCACTCCCCATTCTTTTTAGACTCTTTGCCTGATTAGATTTATTTCCATTATTTCTATGAACTGCAAAACCAGATCTTGATCCCTACAGAGCTCGCCACACACCATTTCTTGGGACCTATGGGCGATCCAGATCCAATAACTTTCATTTGCAGCGAAACCCTTAGGATGCCTTTCAAGAGGTCACCAGTTACCTTAGAAACATGGGTAGGCAGCTTCAGATCATGACCCACTATCATCCCAGGCTGGCGTGAATGGTTCCTCAGAATCAAGGCTGCGAAATCGGCAACATGGGCAACTGTCGGCATAGATCACTGTTTAGAACTCTCCCTTGCCGATATGAAGAAAATGAGCCAATGCTATCGGCATCCTGCTACTTTTGGTCTGATACACTGAATGCCTTCCTTTTTGGCCATGGACCAATGACTCCCCCCTTATGGATGTTAAGATGCTTGCCGATCTGGACATATCAACTAATGCAAGCCTCCAGAGTCTGAAAGTCAAGCCTCAACAACGGTTGATGTTAGAAACATCGGCGGATGGAAGAAATATATTACTACCTTCCGAGGCACAGGACCAGTGTCAGATAAAGAGCATACAACCTTCCTGATGATGTGGCTCGAGCACTTCTTTTTCTGTGGAGCCCAACTCAACCCCGTGTCCAATCTGCAACTTAGCAAAAGATTGGCAGCTGGCACTGAAATGCCCATCGGCAAATACCTGCTTGGTGCCCTCTACTTC
>JAAXCT010002985.1:0-48894 GCA_012490785.1 Eragrostis nindensis | reverse complement strand
CGGCGCAAAACGGCTAAGTTCAAAACGGTTCGCCGTGTGCCCAGATCTGCAGCACACGGTGACTTTCCCTTATTCACCGTGTGCCCGATTTGTGGCACACTTCGGGCACACGGCGAACCAAGTTTCTTTTTTTTTTTAACCGGACGAATTGGGTTTTTTAAATATATTCCTAAATGCGCATTTAATCTTCGCCGTGTGCTCCACTAAGTGAACACGGCAAAGTACATTTTAAAGTATATTCTCCTTCTCATTGTTTTATGAATGGAGTGTTCAAACTTTTGAAAAAATCTTATATAATAATGCCTTAATCAAATGAATAATAAATTGGCACACACAAAAATCTATTATTTCATGTACTTATAGGTGAAATTTTATTTATACAAATTAAAATGATATAATTGCGGTTATTACATTAAAATTATCAAACTAGTCCAAAAATAACTAAAAATAAAGTGAAGCATTCTGTGTTGTCTATTGTGTATATAAGAAAGTTTTGAATTGAAATTGTAATTCAAATGTCTTTGCATCTATGAACTTAACCTCATCTTTTATAATCTATATGGAACTTCATCGGGAACCTTCAGGTTGTAAACATCGTACATGACAAAATGCACAAAAACAGCTCAACTATTTACTACATACTTGGTATCTGATAAAATGATATTCCCACAAATTTCATGAATTTCAGACCTCGTTTGAATTTTATAGAATTTAAATACTATTTCTCCCGACGGTCGTGGTAGTGTTTCATGAATACGATTTTTCAAAATTCATTCTAACTATTAGATAAGGCCTTACACTAGCCTCAACATCATGAATATCATTTTTTGACTCACTTGATCCTATTATTTCATGCACCTGCGGTTCAAAATTTCACTTATTCGGAAAAAATCTTTTAAATGAAATTAAATTCGGTAAATATAATAAACAGTGCGAGACAGGCCCCAAATGGAACATAGAGAGTAGCAAACAATGTACATAGATTATAGAAAAAGCTGTAGAGGTGAAATGCAAAAAAAAATTTATTTTTTGCCGTGTGCCTTGGCCATGCGCACGGCAAATATTAATGTTTGCCGTGTGCCACGGGGGCGCACACGGCAAAGAGGTCCGTTTGCCGTGTGCCTGACTGGTGGCGCGTGGCAAACAGTTGGCCCCTAATGGCCGTCGGCCACCGTTGCCCAGAGGGACGTTTGCCGTGTGCCTTGTTCGACGGCACATGGCAAACTGGCTCTTCGCCGTGTGCTACCCCCAGGGCACACGGTAAACAGGCTCTTCGCCGTGTGCCGCGTTTTCGCTGTGGGCCCGCCTGTAGGCACACGGCGAACAGGCTCTTCGCCGTGTGCCCGACGGAAAGCACACAGCGAAAATTCTGGCACACGGCGAATTACCGTTTTCCGGTAGTGCTGACACCGTCACTGCCGGCGCTCCAATGTTGAGTGGCGTCATGCAGGGACTGATCCGACTGGTAACTGAAGTATGGGCGAAGGGCAAGAGGTTTTGGTTGGTGATTCAGAGGCAACACCAAGCTCGGAACCTGCAGCAATGGAGAACGTCGACGTCCAACAGTCTAATGGCGATGGTTGTGAGATGACGTTCGACGAAGAAGATGTTGATGGCAATGTTTGTGCCGAGGAGCAGTCAGCTGCAAATGTTGCCACCCGTGGTGCTGATGATTTGTTTCGATTCCCGCAGTTTGACGTCGTGCAGATGAGCCCTCCGAATCACTTCTTTCTCAAGATACGGAGCAGGTTCGTGATTGATTTGAATGATAAGAGTTGTGCATTCAGGATTCTTGACATTCTAGCTAATATCTTATTGGTGGCTGAGAGTAATTAATTGCCTATCCGGATTAATTTATCACAGGGTGTTGACGGTGGGAAGAAGTGGATCAAGAGAGTTCAAAAAGAGTGGAAACTTCTAGAGAACGACTTACCGGGTATGTCACCATGAACTTTGTATAGACAGTGCTTTTTTTGTTTTTCATGAACTGTGGTTAGTGAATTGTTGTTCAATAAAAGAATATTGACTCCGACAACTGGGTTTGCGTTTGTGTTCACACACCATTTACGTGAGGGCGTTCGAGGACAGCATGGACCTGCTCCGGGTGGCGATGGCGGGCGCCGCGGGCACGCCGTACCAAGATGGCCTCTTCTTCTTCGACATGCATGTGCCGCCGACATACCCCGCCGTGCCGCCCCTGGTAGACTACCACTCCTTCGGCCTCAACGTGAACCCCAACCTCTATGTCTCAGGCATGGTGTGCCTGAGCCTGCTCGGCACTTTTGGCGGCGAGGATGTCGAGGTCTGGTCGCCGGTGTTGTCGAACATTCTCCAGGTGGTGGTCTCCATCCAGGGGCTGGTGCTCACGGCGCAGCCATTCGACAACGAGTCTTCCTACGAGGAACATCAGGGCACGGCTCAGGCCGCGCGCAACGAGATCATCTATGCTGAGGATGCTTGCCTGGTCACGTTCCGGACGATGCTTCACACCTCTTGCGCCGGCCGCCGGCGGGATTCGAGGAGCTTGTGCGTCGCCACTTCCGCCGCCGTGGAAGTTTGTGTCCTCCGGGCATGTGAGGCATACCTGCGCGAGGGCTGTCCCGTCGGAACGCTCGACGCTGAGCACACGACACGGAGGTGGGCTGTGGGCAGACATGCTCGGCAGGGTTCAGGCTCGCGCTCGCCAGGTTCATGCCGCGGTTCGTCGAGGCGTTCACCGCGATCGGAGCCGACGGGTGCGAGCAGTTCGATACCAGTGGCCCGCCGTGCACTCCCACTGTTAAGCACTAACCTGCTCATCAATTTCTGTCATTCTGCCCGTTTAGGAGAACAATTTTGTATCATTCAACCATTAGTATTACGATTCATTTAATAGGCATATTCACTCCAATGGGTCTAAGTTACGAAAAGAAAGTTCGACACTATCACATACACCAATACATTTTAATCGCAAATGGATTTTTTTTGCGAATGTAAAAGGTTTGTATTAAACATCTTTGCCACTGTCAGTACCTCCCAATACAATCACATTACTCTTCTCATAGTTGATCTTCATGCCAGATATTTTTCATAACAGTACAGCAAGAACTTTGTATTCACAATAGATTGGTCATCTAGTTCCAGGAAAATAACTGTGTCGTCAGCATATTGCAAACGTGTTATGCCTCCCTCAATTAAATGAGGTACCAAACCTCTAATAAGACCCTCATTCTTTGCATTTGTCAACAGATAACCTAGCACATCAGCCACTATGTTAAAGAGTAGAGGTGATAAAGGATCACCTTGCCTTAGACCTTTGTAGTTCTAAAGTAAGCCCTGGTTTCCCATTTATGTTGATCCCTACTCTCCCACCCTCTACCACTTGCATAATCCATTCGATCCATTTTGTTGGAACTTTCTCTTAATCAACACTTCTTATAGAAATCTCCAATTAACTTTATCATATGCTTTCTCGAAATCAAGCTTAAGGATAATACCTTTCCTCTTTGTCCTTTTAATCTCATGAAGAATTTCATGTAAAATAACAACCCCGTCTAGAGTGAATCTGCCTGGTATAAAAGCTGTTTGAGTCTCTCTGATCAATTGCTGGGCAAAAGGAGTCAACCTCAAGGTCAGCACATTAGAGAAAATCTTGTAGTCCACATTTAGAAGGCATATTGGTCTAAATTGTTTGATGTTATTTGCTTCTCTAACTTTCGGAATCAGTGTAATAAGGCCATAGTTCAGTCTATGTAGCTGCATCTCACCTCTATAAAATGCTTCAAACATTTCCCATATGCTATCTTTAACTTGCTCCCAAAATTGCTTATAGAATTTCACAGATAAACCATCAGGCCCTGGAGCTGTATTTGTCTTCATACAATAGTTGCATCCTTCCCATGTGCTCCAGCCCTTTCTCGATCGCCAAGCTTGTCACTCGGCAACTACTTCCGAGTCCAATCTTGCTTCTCTAACATGATCCATCACAAACTGAACAAATACGAGAATATGTCTTGCTATGGAGGAGGGTACGAGAGGTGGAGCTACAACAAAGGAAAATATATGAGGTCTCCAGAAAGTGGAGCGCAAATGAAGCATACACCTCCAGGTCGGAATACAAAATTTATTTTACCAGTGCTCACACAATCTTCCCCACCCTTGATTTATGGAAAGCAACAACAAAATCAAAACTGAAGGTGATCTTCCACTATTTGAAATTGAATGTTTTTTAGTGCCATAATTTTTGTGACGGTATTTAATTTGGATCACAGAAAACTGACAATATTTAATTTGGTAATGTTAGAATCTGATAATGTTTCTTCAACAAGTACCTGTTAATACCCCATATTTAATTTGGTAATATGATGGTATCGAAACGTCTACCGGTTTAGCAGATCTAGAAGCATGGTACGGTAGGTAAGCGCATAAATCTAAATGAAGTCCTAGCGCAGAGGTGAAGGACACAATGCTGGCAATACAAATGCAATGGGGAACTATGGCATTGTCGATTATAGTGGAGATCAATTAGTGCACATAATGGAATAGCAATAAACACAATGTAGCACTAATCGAGGAAATAAAACACTAGTGTCATATCATATGCATGGAATTGACACTAGCAGCTATATGACATGCAAAGTACGAGACTTTACGGCTAATCATGACATATAGCTATCAAATTCAAGATTGCAATCAAGAAGATGAAATTAAGCCTAATTGCAATAAAGGACCAAGATTTCTAGGGTTTTTAACAATGAAGGCAAGAATAGCTCAATACCCTAGATAAACACTAATCAATCGGGCTACTGTGCATTGAAATTGATCCATTGATTAACCAATCCTCGAAAGAAGCAGAGAAACCTCACCGAGCTAATCAAATGAAAGGAAGCTTGGCTCGGGCGAGGTTGAGCTGGTGCGGCCCGGGGTGAGCACGAGGGCGAGGTGCGACACGGGTGACGCAGCTCGGTGGTGCGGCTCGTCGGAGGGGATGAAGATGCGGCCCGTCGGTTCGTCGGCGAGGTGGCGCTGGTGCGGCGCGGTGCGGGCGAGGCTAGGGCGAGCAGGCGGCGCGGCGGCGAGTCGCAGGACGCGAGCGCACGGGCAGCAGGCGAGCTCGTCGGCGACGGGCACGACGACGTACGGATGGCGCGCGCAACGGGAAGAACTTCGAGGTGGTGGCGGGTGTGGAGAGAGTCAACGGCGGCGGTAACTCGATGGATATTGGGAAGATGCACAGTATATTGGTTAAATCCCGTTGGAATTAGGGTTAAAACGAATCAACGGCCGAGATCTAAAAGATTTGGAATCAAAGGATGAGATTTAGTCTGAGATCTCGCAGAGTCCATAGTGACCGGACGGTCCGGTCTAGGGGATCGGACTGTCCGGTTCCTATTTCTGCTCAGCCTTCAATAGTGACCGGACCGTCCGTCCGGTCATAGAGATCGGACCGTCCGGTCTCTAACTGAATTTTGCGCAGATACAGGGCTCTGCCCAGAGGCAGACCGGACCGTCCGGTCTCTAGAATGAGACTGTCCGGTCATCAAAAAAATTTCAGAAAAGAGCTGATTTTCAAGGAATTTTTTCTAGTTCCAAGTTCCTCACTTAACACACAAATAAACACCAAACTTGGACTAGAAAGGGAACTCTCAACCACTCCTTTGCAAATATGACCAATATAGGTTGCTCATAGGCATATATTAATTTTCAAATCGGCAAATAAGAAGCAAACCAATAAGAGCCAAATAAGAACAACGAACGAAGGAGGGGTTGTATGAGTCGTTTGCTTATGACCCGTGCAAGTAGAGTTAACCTTGAGGGTCATTGTGCAGGCACGTCCCACCGACTCCTCTGGGTACTCCTCCGAGGGTTAGGCTCCGCACTCCATGCGGGTCAAAAGGCGCTCCACTCGTGATGCTTCTTTGAACGGGAAGCTCAAGACCGTGTACAAACTTGTGACGGTCTCCACAACCAATCACGGATAAGCTCAATCACCAACACCTAACCGGTCTAGGCCTTGCCATAAACCAAGAACAGCCCTAGATGACTCTCTATGCCCACACTTGCCCTAGAGATCAAAGGATGCAAACTTGTTACTCTCTCAAGCACTAAGATCACTAAGATCCATCACCAAGTGCTTCTTCTTGCTCTTGGCTCTCACCAGGTTCCTCCAACTGTCAAAGTGGTCAAGAGACCCTCCAAGGGGCGGACAACAACTATATATAGCCTCCAAAGCTCAAACTAGCCGTTGCCAAAAAGTGCGCAGAAACTGCCTTGACCGGACCGCCCGGTCTCCACATGACCGGACCGTCTGGTCACCATTTCCACTCTGCCCCTGAGAGCCAACGTCTCTTTCCTTCTGAGGACCGGACCGTCCGGTCTCCTTTTCCTTCGCTCCAACAGAAACTCCATCTTTCTGTCTTGACCTTCTCTGAGTAGACCGGACCGTCCGGTCTCCATTGCTTTTTGGTCTACATTGACCGGACCATCCGGTCCCATTGCTTCCAACGGCCAGAAACTCCACTTCTGTCCCAAACCTTCACTGATGACCGGACCGTCCGGTCTCCATCTTCTCAGCTTCCAGAACAGCCAACCTTCTGTCCTCATCTTCTTCCATAGACCGGACCGTCCGGTCCCCATTCCGAAACCTGAACTTGATCTTCACCTTGATCCTCACTTCCAACTTCTTCCAAACTTGGTTCCTTCACTTCTTAGCAGCCTCACTAGCCCCTGAGAGACTCACAATGCATCCAATGATCTCTAACCCTAGTGTGAATTAAGAGAACCACCTCGGACCCTCTTGATAGTCCGGTTTTTCCTATGGACTCAAGCCTACATCTAAACAAAGCCAACACTTGCTTGGATCTAGCATGTCCTTAGCCTTGATCCATCTCCAACCGTAGCTCATCAAGTCCATCCCGAGTCGATGAAGGCAACCAATCACCATGGGAAATGTGTATGAGAAAATGGGACGCCGGTTCCTTCATCGCATGTGACCTATGAAGGAGACTTGAAGAATAGTATTAGTCACATGACATGGTTCTCATCCATTCACCAATATATTCATACCTTGGGGATTCCATGCTCCAATGGTCATGAAGCTTACACCACCTTATTATTCTCTCTTCTCCTCTTTTTTCCCAGTCGATGCCTCTGCCATTGCCACCGAGCAAGCTTGAGCTAGCCCACCGCGGTTTCCTATTCAGGGCCACACATGAAAGCAACCTAGCTCCTCCTAGTCCTCGTTCCCTCCCTAGCAAGCCTTAGCCCAAGATCTAGGCGACACTTCCACCATGAGCTGCGAGTGAGCAAGCTCGATGTCGCCGTCAATTTCTCCCTCTCCGGTGAGAAACACTTTGATTCCTCATCCGTACGATGTTCCGCAGCTGCTCGAGTCGCCGTCCAACTTTCCCCGCTGCAGTTCGTCACACACAAGTGCCTCCATGACGAGTGCACTTGTGTGTCACACACCCAAATTATAATTTTTATGGGTTCCATGCCAAGATAGAATTTTGTAGATTTTTTCAGAATTTTATCAAAGGGGAAGCAATTTAAATACTTCATGGAGTTTTCAAATAAATTCTGTCTTGCACGAATTTTAATTCAAAATTCTGTTCTCAAATTCGATATCTTCCTATAACAAAATACGTTCATGTATAATTGTCCTGCTCCCACAAATCCCCCAAATTTTTCAGCTCTTGGAAGCTTTTGTTTGGATCAACTCAAAACTGCACGTTTGAATTCATTGAAAAATCAAAAAAGAATGGCGTGGTGCCCGGGGCCCGCATGTCATTCCCTCCTCTATGTCTTCCTCGCTTCCACTCTGACTCAGCCCGCCTCTGGTTTGCCTGCTCGCGGACACAACACGTGCGTACTCGACTGTGGCGACGCCTGCACGGCACCCCGTCCTTATCTCCTCTTTGCCAAACGGTCAAGTCGTCGCTCCCTCTTTCTTCTTCCTCTTCTACCAACCACCATTGCCGGACCCGAGCAAAGCTTGAGCTCACCCGGCGCCGTTGCTCCGCCTCTGCCGAGCCTCTCCAGTTGGAGCTGCGCAAGGGGCCACCCAAGCTCTTTCCCAACTCCAATCGCCAGCCCCGCGCATAGCTCGAGATCGAGCCTTCTTCCTCACGTACGGCTGTCGGGGTGCACCTCGTCTCGTCGCGAAATTGCTCCAAACCGGTGGGCTTTGGTTTTCAAATTGATGCTTCGATGGGCTAGGGGACTCTCTTATTAGCATCCTTGACCCTTTATCTCTTTAATACCACAGCCATGGTCGCCGGAATCAAGGTTTTCTCATCGTCTGTGACAAGAACGCGAGCACCTCCACGGCGAACGTCTACCTCCGGCCACTCCCCTCAGCAACAAGCTACATGCCGCTCTTATAGAAGTCTAGGTGACGCTTTCAAAAAAATGTACATGATTTTTTGGGGCGTCGTGCCAAGCTCAAGTCGCCGAACACAGCCATCCCACCGCCGTTCGCCGCCGGCCTTTTTTCGCTCGACGTTGTCGAGCACATCACCCGCAAATGGGTTCCCCACGTCTCTGTAGTCCCGAAGTACTCTCACATGGTGGAATCGTGGCTGTTTTCTGCCGTTGCGGCCAGCTGCCGCCGCCTCCGGCGAACTGAGCTCCTGGTCGACAATGGGGCTGGCTTGCCTGGATCTGGTGCGGCAGGCTCCGTGTGGCCAGGCGCGTGGCCCAAATCTAACTAGCCCACGAGTTTTTCTTTTCTTGAAATTGCTGTGAATAGACTGAAATTGAACAATCCGTATAAAATAAACTATAACTCAGAAAAATGCAAAGTAATTTTTTTCTGTGATCCTTGTGCCAAGATCTATCCAGTTGTGTAACATGGATTCGTAGAATCTCAGAAATGTTTGTACAAAATTCAGAGAATGAAAAACATGAATAAATTCATACCTGCATTTCTGTTCATCCAAAAATAATGCATTTTTGTGTAAATGCATATCATAGTATTTCTGAACTGTTCACCAAGTGGCATATTTAATCACTGCATATTTTCGTAGTAATTGCATTTTTTTATTCTTTGCATTTTTTCAATTTTTGTAAATTACCCCTGCATGCAAAACTACTGATTTTTGGCAAAACTGTTCCTGGAGGCTATTGTTTATCACCATAACAATTCACATGTTTTTATACCTTTCAGAACCATGTTAACAAATTTCGAAATAAAAATCCTTATAATTAACCTTTTAAACACTAAATGATATTAGGTGCTGTTAACTTTTTCTCATACAAAGCTTCACCTGCAGGGCCAACAGTACTCTATGCTAAACATAAGTTTGTTAATCCTTTAATCACCTTTCATGTTAGCGTTATTGCATTTTCGTAGAACAATGCCATGTTTGCTTTTACTTTTGTTGCTCACACCGTTTTTAGACAAGCAGTTAAGCATTTTTTATAAAGAAAATACTTCTGACAAAAGTAAATAAATCTTGCTTGTTCTGGTCTGATCATCTCGTCCTCATAAGCATCATGTCTTTTCATTCATCATATCAACGAAGTTACATTAATTCGTTGTACCTAACTCAATTGCATTGCATATCATCAATTAGGGAATGATGTCGGAACCGAGGAGGTGGAGATCATAGCTGAGGAGTGGTGCTGATCCTAACCCCTCTGTTTCTGCTAACCATCCGACCGAAGGCAAGCCCCGGTGCATCTCAACCCCTTTTCAAAGTTTTTATTTTGTCACAAGTATCGATGGAGTAATGTTATGTGCATTAGGTATCCAGGAGTTGAATGAAACCATACTTGCATTTTATCCCTATGTATTCATCCGTTCGTTACTTTATGCTATGCTTAATTTGAGTCATCGGTAGAAGTCGAGTGGTGCCAAATACTACTCACGAGCTATAGGACTCTTTTTGGGAAAATTGTTGTAGTTGTTGCCATCTCACATGACGAGGATAACTTGAGACCGGACGGGGATGTATATGTTTACAGCAGGACATGGAGGTCTTCTGTGCGGTAGCCCGTCTGTGTCGATTGAGGATCGATCATTGTGGATCTGTTGAGCAAGTTTGAACAAGACGTGAAACTTTTTATATTGCAACTCTTTATTATAATAATTATTGTAGGAGGCATTGCCATATAGATATTGAGCTGTTAGGCAACGATTTGATTAACTGAGACATTTTACTTGTTAAATGCATTGTTCTTGAGAGAACCTCATATTATTGAGTTCTTCAGAAATCCATAGATTTTACAGAGCTGCCAAATTCCTAGATCTAAACTTCCATGTGTTAAGAGATCTAAAAATTCCTAAATTATTAAGAAACATTTTGACTAACTGAAGATTACTATGTGTTAAGAGATGCACTTCCACATCCATTTAGTTCGTTCCAGGTGAAACCAAACTACCAGTTTTCAGTCTTGTCTCCACTAGTCACTTTCCACCATTGAACCAGTTTTCTACGCTTTTCTGAATTCTGTGAACTGATCTCATAATCCTTCACAGTCCGATCCACAAAAAAATAAAATAAAAACAAACCAGCAAACAGTAAAACGATACAATCATTTAGCCATTTTTTATGAGCACATATATTTATCCGTGAAGGAAAATATGATTCTTTTTATTATTATTACTGAGAAAGAAAACTTGATATTTCACGGATGCAGTGCAGCAAAGCAACGGCCATATATATATATATATATATATATATATATATATATATATATATATATATATATATATATATATATATATATATATATAGCCACGATTTATTCTTGTGCTACTAGCTCTAGCTAGTCGACTCGGCTGGGTTGGTCGTTGAAGAAGGCGAGAAGCAGCTCGTTGACCTGCTCCGGCATCTGCTCCTGCATGAAGTGGCTCACTCCGGAAGGAAGACGGTCTTCAGGTCCGGCGCGAAGCTGCCCATGGTGCCGCAGGCAGCCTCGAACCCAGGGAACTTGTTGCAGCAGTCCTTCTCGCCCGTCACCATGAGCACGGGGACCTGGAACTTGGCGTCCGGCAGGTGCGGCATCTTGTGCAGAGCCCTGTGGCCGAGTTCCAACATATTATTGCATTCAGTCATGAAACAATGATTAATTATTATATAATATATGGAGATATATATATATGCAGATAGCAGATAGCATAACTACCTGTACATCTGGAGAGAGCCCCGGAATCCGGATTTTTGGAAGTGCGAGACGTAGACATCGAGGTCCTTTTCGGTGAACCACTGCGGCAGCGGCGCGGACGCGTCGGCGAGCTCCATGATCTCCTGCCCTTCCTTTGCTACCGGGACCTCGGGCCTGGAGAAGATGATGTATTGTGTGCGCCACACTTGGCGCACATCGTAGCGGCCAAAGTCAGCCTCTGCCCTGCCGCCTGGCTCCTGAACAAGTTACCCATGGATATTTGAGGCATGCATGAGATCGATCGAGAAGCTGACCAAAGTGAAGTGAAGTGAAGGAAGGAAGCTCACGTACGCGCCAGCGGCGCATGTAGAAGCCCTCGGGCATGGCGTCGAAGGCGAAGGGGCCTGGGATGAAGGGGATGCCCAGTGACGCGACGCCGCGGGTGCGCACCGGGTGCCGCAGCGCGAAGTAGAACGCCGGGAGGGAGCCGAAGTCCTTGCCCACCAGGAACGCTCTGGGGACGGAGAGAGCGTCGAGGATGACGAGCACATCGGCGACGAGGTCGTCCCAGGAGAGTTCGCTCTCCGGGGACTGGTCGGAGAGCCCGTACCCTCGCCAGTCCGGCGCCACGGCGCGGTACCCGGCGGCGGCCGCGGCCAGCATCTGGTGGCGCCACGAGTACCATATCTCCGGGGAGCCGTGCAGAAACACCACCGTCCCGAGCTCGCCTACGCAGCGAAAAATTCCTCAGTTCCGCACGAACAACAGAAGAATGGAAGGTAAAGTGACACAATCGTTCTCACACGTTTCCTACTTGGGCTATGTGGAGGTTGAGTCCACGGATGCGAAGGTGGGCGTGCTCTATCTCATGTGCCATTGCTGCTCCTGGAGTTTGATGATATGCTTAGCAGTTTTTGTTTGTTTTTATGAGCACAAGGGAGTGCTTCGGCAGTTTCAACCAACTTTGGATGATGGCTTTTTCTATGGTGCTTGGAAGGAACCTGGAAGGAACCTCTGGTTCCTCTCCCATTTATAGTTGTAATTAGTACCTGGTCCACCAATTTTTGGTACCGGTCCATAACTTAAAGTTCCTTCTACTAGGTTCCTTCATATTTCTTTTTTTTTTTTTTTTTGCGAATGGGTTCCTTCATATTTCTAACCGTTAGATCTGATCAAACAAACGGTTACAATTAACTCCAAGCACCATAGAATTACTCATGGATGATTGCCTAAATAATTACCTCTCAACCACCATATGGCTTGTTAGTTTATTTGCGCCTCGATCTGTTTGTGATCTCGTGGCATCACCGTCCTTGTGGCGTTTAACGAAGACTAACATGGCACATGTTCCGTGATCGATGAAACCAGATCTTTGAATGGATTTACATGTTAACACAAATATTGCATTGATGTTCACAAGGCGTCACATGCCACTAAAAAAATAATGAGCTATAAATGTTAGCACTCATCCATCCCGAGTGGAAGGCCCAAACTCGGATGGGTAGAAACAACGACGTCAAGGAACCTTAATTACTCCCAACTAAGTCATGCTTCCTGAAAACGTACGGATTATCTCCGGAGATGAACTAATGCTTTGCTTGGGTCGTTATGTTCTTAATTAGTTTACGCTAAAGCTAAAAGTATTTAACAATTTAGTTTATATTAAAGAATCAAAATTAAACATAGGCCTCTTAGTTGGAGCTGTGTCCAACACGGCCTTAATATCTTATAACCCCGGATACTGTTCACAAACGTCGCTATTTTGCTTGTTAATTTACGCATCTGCGTCCTTTGGCGCTTACTGGACAAGATTGACATCGCACATGTTCCGTGATGACACCCTATTTTTGGATGGAAGCCACATTCCAAACGAGCATGCATCAGAAGAAGAAGAAAAAAATACGTCTTGTGAAAAATTAATTATTCCTGTCGCAAAAAAAAAAAAAAATTAATTATTCCCTCCATTTCAGAACATAGGCATTTTTTTGTTTGGGACACGGTAACTAATACTCCCTCTACTCGAAATAGAGATCGTTTAGGGCATGGTTTAGCATATCAAGATGAAATTGATTTGGGTCTAATCTTCCATCCTTGGCCTTATTAAACACGCCTCGGTGTTGCATCTGAATATCTCTCCCTCTCATTTCGACTGGCTACTGCGGTGGGATTCTATGGTCGAGGGTGCTCATTCAATTCCTATACATGCATGTAGGTACGCCCTATCGGTATCCAACTAAGTTGTGCTTCTTGACAACTTATAGAGTACTCCCTTCCATCCCAATATAGTTAGCATTCTATAGACATGGGCACGGAGATTAAAAAGAGGTGGAAAAAGGTAGGTGCACATAAAATAAGGAGGAGAGAGATAGAGATAGAGATGTGTTGGAAAGAAAGAATGGTGTCTTGGAAGTTATAATGCCCATTATTCTGGAAAAGTTTGATATGATTAGAATGCCATGTATTTAGGACAGATGGAGTATATTGTGTCTAATAGGGAAAGAAATCCACTAATATGAAATCATAATATTTTTGCTTTAAAGAAAAATGAATTTAGATCGCCAATATCTCATCATTTTAATCAAAATTCATCATGTGCTCCTTAAGCATCACGACAAGCTGGAAAATCACAAGAATCATGGATGGAGTCCATATGCGTCCATGTATGAACCTGCAGCGAATATATGCCTTGATTGTTTATTTTTTTTCCTTTTGGCATTTATAGGACAAGACAATCGGATTTTCTATGTACTCCACCTAACCTTATCTCTGACTCCGTTTTGAACTCAAAAATTTGGTGTTTTCGGCGGGCAGGACAAGCCTTGCAATTGCCAACACCATATTGTATGCAACTGACGTAGTACGGATAAGAAGAGCTGTCAGCCTTGCTATCAAGTAGTGTTTTTGCATAAACAACTATTCCCTCATCCCAATTTAGGTAGCGTTCGGATACCCCTATAAAGTTTTATAGGAGTCACATCATAATGCCGGCACGATTTATGTGTACTAAACAAGTCAAATTACAAAACTAAGTCCAGGATCCCCCATCTATTTCGCGAGACGAACGTAATGAGGGTAATTAAGCGGCGATTAGACGATGGTTACTGTAGCATCACTGTGTCACATTGATTAATTAGGCTCGTTAGATTCGTCTCGAAAAATAACGCCCTGCAGAAAGGTTTTGTATATTTAGTACCCCTAAATAGTAAGATTCTTTTTTTTTAGAGGGCTATAAATTTAGAGGGCACTTTAGAGGAGGGAACCGAACGGGACCTTAATTAAGTTCTAGTAGCCGGCAGAGAAGCCAAGAATGTGTGCCCATTTACACTGCTACCCTCAGTACTATGTCTACTATGTCGGTCGGGTCTAAGAGCAAGCCCATCGCTTGGGCGCATCGACCAGACACGTCATATTTTGCATGCGTGGAAGAGAGAGAAATGGAGAGAGAAGGAGACTTTGTTGCTTGCAGCGGCGCCGGTCGGTTTCTGACACCCTTCTTCTCTCACTCTCTCTTCTCCCAACATCAAGCAGTGAATGGTGAATAAAATAAAATATACTGTGTACGTGAGGAGCCAAAGCGATGGAGCATATAGGCTACAAGTTTGTCTGAACGTGAGGTGGCGCGGGCTCAGCTTGTCTCGCGTTGGCCTTGCTCTAACCATCAATGCTCGGTTATACCGTCACCTTCCCCGCGCTACTATAATAAGGCCCATTTGTGATTGGTCACAAAGGCTCGTAGTGGTGGGCATACGATCCACCACTAAATAAACATCAATAGAAGGGGCTGAGTGGGGCCCAGTCGGCCCATTTCCCTCGCCTGGGCACCTCCCAGATTATTCTCGACCGAATCCAGTCCTCAGTAGAGATCGAGCGCGGCGGCCGGCGTTCAGAGATTTGAGCGGATCCGGCATCGCGAGCGGGCAGGTGGAGCAGCGCACCTGAGCGGCGGAAGGCCAACCTCTGCTGCACCGGGTCGGGCGGGCACCGCCGTGTCGGGTACTGGAGTCCTTCATCAACCAAAACTGGTGCTGTTGAAGAAGATGCAATCTTCTTTTTGTTTGCTGCATGTTTCTTGAAAAGTTCTGCAATATCTCCATTTCTTTTCATGCCTACAGTTAATGCAGTACACTAAAATCACAATTTGCTAGTTAACCAGCTGAAAAGAGGCTACACACTAGCAGTATCTTTTTTTTTTGCGATGAACACACTAGCAGTATCTGTGCTCACTGTTGGGCGAAATCGGGCGCATTTTGACTGAATATTACAGGCCGGACGCAGGACGCCGGAGTGCCGGACTGCCGGAGGCCTGAGCTGATGTCCAGTACTGCTGATGTCGATGGCGTAGCCGACTCGCCGCCAGTATTGCTCGTGCGCCTGTGCCTGCGGATGGATTTGGCGGAAGATGGCGGCAGCTTGGTGAGACGAGCGGGATTGCGATTGGAAATTTTGGGGATTCATCGATTTTCACCGCGTCGGGCATCGATGGGTAGTTGAGCGGCGATGGAACATTGATTGCGATCAAAATAGCCTCCGTTGCTTGGTTGCCTGGTCCGTTTATTGGGCTGGATGGGCTGCTGGGGGAGTAATTGGACGTGGTGGGCATTGGGCCTAATAGTTTTCTATCTTTTCTTTACCCTATCAAATTCATACTGCTGATAGCTGGGCTGGGCCTAAAAGTTTCTCCAGATCACAGGGTAGTCCTGGGCCTACCTGGACTACCCTGTAGATCCGCCAATGTACTGGACAGCCGCCGTGGGAGCCATTTAGGGGCTGCTGCGGTCCTATGGCTCTGGCTTCTGGGATCCAGCAATCGGCGGAGGCGATGAAGAGAACCTCATGGTCGTGGGAGCCGATAGGTGGCTGATGGCAGTACAGCAACAGCAGGATGGAACTGGTCCTTTGAATGGAAGTTCGTGGAGTGAGAATTATTCTTTGCTTTCCGTTTCCTAAATATCCTCCTAGTTTTTCTGCTACCAGTTCATGCTCTTAAAGTTTCTTATTATCATTATATCCTAGTATCCTACTCCCTTTGATTTTTTTTTTCCGCAATCTAGTGATTTTTACCATAGTCTCTGTCCTTCCGTTTAACCTAACAATCCTTTTTGTTAATAATGAACTTAACAAGTCCCTCATCTCTGTATTCGTTGCACAGTTTTTTTTTCTTCTGTCAAAAGAATCGTTGGTCTAAATAATCAATTTTGTCGCCTACTAACCTTTGAGTTGAGCTTGCCAGCATGTGCCAGATTTTTGTTTGTGGCAATTTTCAGGCAGTTCGTTAACAATTTAGTAATCGTAGTCTTTTAGTAACCAGTATCTCAATGTCACAGGTGTTTAAACGGATGAGATATACGGGTGCGTAAGAGTACTATTTCAGTTCCCATAACTCCTGTAAGCATTATTGCTTCTTCACCACAGTGATCAGTTATTAGCTCCTATATATACTTTTGAGCTTATATATAGGATGGGCTCTATTCAGCCGATTGATCAGTTATTAGCTCCTATATAAACTTTCGAGCTTATAATGTCGCAAAGTGAATAGATAACAGGTTGAAATTCTTAATATGTACCATGCAGTGATTAACATTGCTCTCATTAGTTGTCCTGCAAGATTCCACCTTTCATGTGTGTTTTTGTAGTGATGATACATGTTAGCTCACAATACCAGTTCTGCTTCTAGAGATTCAGGGGCAGGGAAGCTGATATTGTTGAAGCTCATTGTTTTTTCAGGATATTCAGCTTGAGTCATGTATTTTGCTTCCATCTCAAGTTCTCAGTGGTCATTAATTTCACTTAATTCATTAAGGGTGTAGTTGGCTCCATGTTCCTGTTTATCAGGATGAGCCTGTTGGGGCTGCTGCTGCACATGCAAGACATATTGGTCAATGCTGAGGTCTGTAGTACAATCTCTTCTGATGCATTTGTTACTTCAGTTTTGTAATGAGATTGAAGTCTAGAATGGTGCCGAGTTTGACTGTCCTCTCGCAAGTGCTTCTGATTTGCGCGGAGGCGGCAGAAGAGTCTCGGTAGATTTTTGTGCTTTCACGGACTTCAGCTCTTTGCTACCATGAGACTGGAGTTAAGTAACAGCACAAGATTCAATGTTTGTAGGGTCGGGCAGAAATCTGTTGATGTAGCGAGGTGGTATATTCGATTCTGCCTGTTGGCCATACTTTTGTCTACTCTGAACTTTCAGAGTTGATTATTTAATTATCTGCTTGGACGGTCAACAAGTACATAAATGTTGTGTTGAATACTCTAGTACATGAATGGAATAATTATCTCTGAATAAGACGTCAAGATGCAAATTTGTAGAAATAATACAAGTCACGCTGGATTGCAGTTGTTTTGTTACCATCGGTTCTGCACTTCCAGTTATTATTGTTTGTTTGTGCTTGCCAGTTAATTTTTACTTACATGTTCTTATGCTATAGAGAAAAGTGAATGGAATATTCAGTATTTTGTTGCAGATCCAGTTTGGTGATCAGAGTCACTTAACTAATTCATTTCGAAGAACCCTGTATGTCTGAAATCTGGCATAGTTTCTTGTGTGACCCAAGTGAATTTAGACTCTACATAGCAATGTTGAATCCATGAATTTTCGTATGGAAAAAAAAAATCCTTGTTTTGTTGAAATACGTACTATTAGTTTATCAGCAAAGACGTATATGGTCCATGTGCTTGGATGTACATCTTTGTGTAGCTTCAACATTTAAAGTTGCTGTGAATGAGCATTCCACCAAATTGGCATCTTCACGTTTTATTCATATGGTAAGTGGTAACTAGCGTCGAAATTCTTGTAGGTCTGTGATACGCGTAAAAAAAGTGGTAGGTCTGTAATACTTTTGTCAATATACTTGTAGTTCTGTAAAATTTACTCATGTTTTATTCGCACATGGCCACCATCTGAGCAGCATTAAAGATCCATAGCATGAAAGAGCCATAGTTTTCCCTTTCTTTCCTCCCATGGCCGTGCTCCAGAATCAAATTAAAAGTTAAAGAGCAAAGAATTTTGTACCAATGTGTTACGTGCACCAGAGCCTAAGCAACATTATTACACTGGAGAGACATTTATTCAGCAAAACGAAAGGCAGCAGCCCAGTCACCAGTGGTTCATAACATGCACGGGAATTGGGCTACAAAATGCTGGGCTTTCCGCCCAATCGAATGCAGCAAAATCTGGGGGCCCAATCACCAGTATCAGTATGTTCGTCCTGCTATTATCCCTTCTAAAGTGTCTTAGACTCGGAGCACTTTTTATGTATTTGGATTTGTGTTAAGATTGACTATGTAAATACAGAGAGATATATGTGTTTCTGATTTCTTGAAAACATGCATAAATTATATTTAATTGTCTTAACTTGGAAGAGATCTCCATTATATGTGTTTTCTGCAGAATGAGTCCACTTTTGGATGGTGAACGAAACACTCAAACAACAAAGAAGTAAAAGGTAAAATTCTGAAACTTTGACTAATTAGCGTTTCTGTATGATAACTGTATTTTTTCTTGCAAACCAAATTATTATGCATCTCATTTATGTTTTAATTTGATCTTTGTGCATTAAAACTCAAGCAAAATGAGAACAAGGTTAGGCTCATATTTGTGTTTATTAGCAATAATTTCGCCTGCCTGTACTTTCCTTTCTGACCCACTTTGCATTGTTTGAGCTCTAGACTGATTTACCTTTTATGAATTTAGAACTTAAAGCTTGTGACATTTTTTTTTATGAAACCAGTGGCCAAAGGACAAGAGATAAATTGTGCCAAATCAATTTCTATCCTATTTGCAATGACATTAGTTCAGTTTGAGCACTTATGGTTTGCTTTTCTGCATTACATGGCTTTTCTGCATTGTAGAAGTATGGTTCGAGGTTGACTGGTTTTTCATGGCATAGCATTGTTGTTCTGTCGTTTTGGATAAAACAACTAATGCATTGGATTTTGACTGCTGAGCCTTTTTTATTATAATCAGGAACATAAGCAGTTGCTTGCTTTACCAGGTGTTCTTAAGCATATACAGTCTGGCGGTTGTATAAACATGCAGCACTATGCTGAAAATAGACTGCAGTCTTTGGATTCTGGAGCAGGTGGTAACTGCAGCCATTTGTAGAGCTCTTTTCAGTTGTGATTTTACATACAATTATCACTGGTACATATGAATTGATGCACATCTCCTCTCCCCTCTCTCTCTCTCTCTCTCTCTCTCTCTCTCTCTCTCTCTCTCTCTCTCTCTCTCTCTCTCTCTCTCGCTCGCTCGCTTTCTCGCCAGTGTGGCGGCTCTCCACCCCATGCCAAGCTACTGATGGATTCGACAACGAGCATCCACCGGTGGATGTTGGTCTACTCCCAATGCAACTCTGGAGAGAGACGTGCCCAGAGGTACAATGGTGGCATCATCCCCACTTTGGTAGATGTTGCCCGAAATGAAACAACCAATTGGGATATGGTATGTGCTTTCGTGATTCATGTAGTTTTTCTTTATCCTGTTCTGCTTATATCAGTTTTGTGATTTGTTCGTCGTCTCTAAACGGCCTGATCTGCTATCAAGGTCTTAAGTTTGCCGTGACTTCACTGTGAGGTTTTCCAGATGCTGTACTTGACCGTGTTGGCTTCCATGGCAATGCTTATTCAAAAGGTGCTAATTATATCCTTCATTCGTATTTTGCACTGTGCTGTCAACTAGGTATTCAGTTAAATAACGATTTCTTTTTTATCTAGCAATATAAATTTTTTATCCACCAGCGTAGAAAAGTCTACTAGAACAAATACCGGTAGTATCAGAGTTCTACAGCAAACAATAGTAACTATATATATAGAACTAATGTTTTCTCTCTATATGGAATGAATAAGAAATGTATATAACTATCTTGTTAACAAATCATGTAGTTTATTTATTATTAACATGAAAAAGAAAAATGTTACTCCCTCCGTTTTTAATATATGACGCCGTTGACTTTTTTCATTATGTTTGACCATTCGTCTTATTCAAAATATTTGTGTAATAGCTAAGTGTAAAGGTTAACCTTAAAGTGCTTTTGATGATGAATCTAGTGATATTCATTTCACATTTGAAAAGTAATTATTTAAATCAATATTGTTTGGTCAAAGTTCAACCAAAAAGTCAATGGCGTCATATAATTAAAAATGGAGGGAGTACATGTGTGCAGGATGTTCCAACGTACGTTACGGAGAGAATTCTCGATTAACGCGTTAGCATCCGACCTGAATGAAGCAAAAGAGGCCTTACCTTTAGATGCTAAGAGCTGGCTTTCTCACATAACAGGCAAACAAGAGTGACTTGTTTCAATCGGTAACCTACAATGACGTGTATGAGAACCAATGGTTCAAACGTCTTAAACCTTTGAACATCAGAGCATTGTTATTTTGTATTAAAATACTCAGATTGACTATGCCACACGAATGATCTATGCTAATATTCTAAATAAAATTGTAGCTATTTACGCCCCACGGGCATTCCCCTACTCCCTTCTAAAGTGTCTTAGACTCGGAGCACTTTTTATGTATTTGGATAAGTGTTTATACAAGTGATGATTTGAAGCAAATGGAGTATTTTCTTCTTAGACAATGTGATTCATCTTTTAGAATTCTATTTTTCTTTTTCAATGCAAAAAAGTTGTATTTTTGTCCCTGTGACAATTAGTACTTTTGTGCTGTTGATGGTTCTAATATTGATGTTTTGGAATAATTTTGTTTACAGTCTTCAGAATTATTGGGGCCATTATTTTCTCCTAAACTGCATCTTTATGCATTATTAAAAGGGCGATGGCGACTTGAGGTCCGGATCATCAACAGGAAATTTCGAAGAAATAAAACAAGAGTAGTAATATATATCCTCCGGTCAAGCTGCGAACTTGGGTTCCTTCTAGGTAGCTTGTTGAGACGCGCGCACGGATGTGGTAATTGGACCTGCAATTCTAAATAGAAAAGAATATTCGTTTTCTATATTGAATTCTGCAAGGTAAGACTCGATCACCAGCAACTGCCGGTGAGGATACAAGAGCACATGCTAACATCTTGACCGGGAGAAAGGAAGTCCAACAAGATAGACTTCTGCAGAGGTAAGCTAGGATGACTTCTTTTCCTGAGTCTTTGTGCCACATGGTTGGGACGTCGCCTAACAATATGACACCACTTTCTTCACCGTCACATTTTTCACTTTTTTGGCGAAATACGGCATAGGTGAGGTACTAGAGTTGAAAAAATATTTTACAGGAATCCCGAAATATATAACATGTTTTCGTAATATTGTTAACTAATTATCATTATGACTATGCACCGGTATAGTTAAGTCTAGCTTACATGTTAGTGGACATCAAAATGTATTCTTTCTACCTAAATTATAATAATTGAACAACTACGATTGTAATAGTATTTTTTTCTCTGCCTAATTTATAATTGTATTCTTACTTTTGTAATGGTATTTTCACTGCCTAAATTATAATTAAATTATAAATCTTCTTCTATGAAAGGAGGCTGGCAGCAGTCGACATGGTCACAAAAGTCTCCATCTTCGGTGTGTCCTGTAGCTCACGAAGTGGCCAACGGCAGAGAAACAAAGCACACGATGGCAAAAGGCAACCCAAAAAAATATGACAATATGACTAGACGCTTTTCCCAGCAATAGGTTGTCGGCACTAAAAGTCGATCCTAGTGCAAAGAAGTAGAAAAAACAAGCATGAACCACGCTGTCACGTCGCGCCGTTTCGATCGGTCCGGCGGCTTGTATCGTTCTGCCCTGCTTTCTTCTGTGGCCTCAACACGCCATGAGTCATGCGTGCTGCTGTGAACGGACGTGCACGTAGTCTTTGGATTATTTCTCTCTGGAATATGTCATCTCCGAGGACTCCTAATTGTTCGTAGCGTGTACAAGCACAAATTGTTTGTTTTTCTTTCCGGACACAGCAACTTGTGATCTCTACGGAACTGACACACGTGAAATCAATTAGTACACGAGCGGACTTTGAGTTTGGACTGTTCAACACAAAAACTCCTCGATCATGTTGGAGCGTACATAATTCCCCCCAAGACTATTAGAAATTCCCGTATAACATGGGACTTTCCAATCGTGTTTGAATGATTCGGTACAAACTTTTGCGATCGAAACACGACCTGAGCCCCTGGCATTGTAAATCAAAGTGGAATCTGCTTCTCGAACTAAAGTTACTGAACCGAAATGAAAAATATTCAGGGTGTTCGGCTGGAGGAAATTCCTCCGGCTGCTGCTGCTGCTGCTGCTACAGTCTACTTGTCTGCTACAGTGCGCAAATCCTCCGCTACAGTGTTCCCCTTCATAAAAAACTGCAACTGCAACTGTAACTGCATCCTCCAAACGAACACCCTCATTATCCTTGCAAAAAAAGGAAATGAAAAATATTACAAAACACATGGTGAGACTTGATACGGTGAGACCGCAATCATGCCCTGCTCTAGTATATCACAAGAATATCATTCCGGATTTGTGAATCTAAACTTTATAGAGCCGTATTATTGCTTCCTTCACGCAATTCCGATGCTTTTTTTTAAAATCACATTCCGATGCGTTTAAATGCCCGCGGCGTCCTGTTGAGCTCCACCACCCTCCAGCCGAACGAATCTGGGCATCGATTCCCCTCCGCTCCTTTCCCGCCTCCCATTCCGCCGCTGCTAATCCAATCTCCGCTGCCCCCTCCCCCCAAAAAAAAAAAGTCCAATTCCCGAAAGCACCCCCGCGCAATCCCCAATCCCCGCGTAAACCTCCCCAGCTGCCATGGGCAGCGCCGCCGCCTCGCCACCGCCGACCGCGAAGCTCTCGCAGGAGGAGCTGAAGCGCGTGGCGGCGCACCGCGCGGTGGAGCTGGTGGAGTCCGGCATGACGCTGGGCCTCGGCACGGGCTCCACGGCCGCGCACGCGCTCGACCGCCTCGGGGACCTCCTCCGGACGGGCGCCCTGGCGGGGGTCGCCGGCGTGCCCACCTCCCTCAAGACGGAGGCCCACGCGACCCGCGTCGGGATCCCGCTCCTCCCACTCGCCGGCGCCGACAGGATCCACCTCTCCATCGACGGCGCCGACGAGGTCGACCCGGACCTCAACCTCGTCAAGGGCCGCGGCGGCTCGCTCCTCCGGGAGAAGATGATCGAAGGCGCCGGGGACAGGTTCGTCGTCATCGTCGACGAGTCCAAGCTCGTGCCCCGGCTCGGCTGCACGGGCGCCGTCCCCGTCGAGGTCGTCCCCTTCGGCGCGGTCCACACGCTCGGCCTCATCCGCAAGGTGTTCGACGGATTGCCCGGCTTCAGCGCCAGGCTCAGGACCGTCCCCTCCCAGGCGGCGTCCGCGGAGGAGGAGGAGACGCCCTTCGTCACCGACAACGGCAACTACATCGTCGAGATGTTCTTCGACGACGGCATCCGCGGCGACCTGCGCGACATCAGCGACCGCCTCCTCCGCATCACCGGCGTCGTCGAGCACGGCATGTTCCTCGGCATGGCCACCACCGTCATCGTCGCCAACAAGGACGGCACCGTCGCGGTCATCAACAAGGACTAAGCCGCCGGCGGATGGGAATAAGCGGCCAAGATTCCATTCCGGCCAAGGAAGAAAAGGCAGAGCAAAGCAGCTCAAGGTTCCCTCCTGGTCGCAGCACCTTATCACTACTACTTTCTTGACTTTCTTGTTCTTGGGTAACAACGAGATAATAGCGCTCCGGTGTAATGCGAATAAGTTTTGGATTGTTCCATGGTATTATCCAGTCAATTTTGGTCGTCGCTATTGACCTTACATTGTGCGCATATCAGCTGTCCCTTTCTCTGTATCTGGTGATGCAGCCACCCTGGTCCGATCTTTTGTGTTCATCCATCTATCCATCCATTCCGTTACAGCATTATGCAGAAGAAACAGATTTTTGGCCATTAGCTGGCCGGGTGATGCAATGGACATGGCCCTCTACAAATTTCGGATGGATTGAGCAGGAGGGAATGTATGGCAGCTCTTTTCCTTCTATATATAATTTTTTGAGCTTTTCTATGGTGCTTGGAAGGAACCTGCGATTATTATCAGCCGTTGATTTAATCAGACTCCTTAAACAACGCAGTTTATGATAAACTTGGATAGTTTGGTAATTTCTTCTATGCCTCCCTCCTCTGCCCTTGAGAAACCTGAGACCTCCGAACAGTTGCTGTGCCGTCCCAAAGCTCACGATCCCCCCATCGTGTCGGAGCGGAAGGCGGCGAGCGCAGCGTGGAAGGTGATTTGGGTGAGGTAGCGATCGACGGGGAAGACGACCTGCATGGTGCCACGGTGTGACCTTCTTCTTTCCATTGCTACTGTTGCCGACCTTCTTGTCATTCTTGTTGCCCGAAGCGGATGCGTAGGCGGGGGTAGCGGGTGGCGTCCATTGACGTGAATTCTGTGTGCAGAGCAAGGCGGCGCAGGAATTGGAATTGTGCCTCCCAACCATTCGACGGCAATAGCGGCACGCTTGTTCCAGCACCTGGCAGTGCCTCCGGGCATGATCAAGTAAATGAAGGTCCCTGGGCAGGAGCCCTAGGTTCGGCAGGCACATCAAGGTGGAGGGCGTCTGCATTGGGGAATTTCTCTGAAAAAAGGTATCCTCTGATGCTTCTCTCATGTATTCTCTGTTTATTTCCATCTCATGCTTATCCTATATATCCACTTTTTTTTTTGTATTTGATTCATGTGACAAATCAGATGGAATGAAACTGTTGTGCCATGAAATCATTTGGCTGATGAATTAGCACTTTAGTAGGAATAGATTGGCTCCTGGAATGTTAGTATAAAATAGTATCAGTTTCTGGAATGCTGGTTCATGGTAAAAAGAAGTTGTGCATCAGTCTGAACTAGTCTAATTAGAAGCACTGCTTGTATAAAGTAATACTCCTACTTGTAGTTTGTTGGACCCAATGAAACAAGACGTACTATGTACAAACAGAATTACAGAAATATTATCTGAATATTAGTTCTTTATCCATGGGACCGTGATAGTAACAACAAATATTTCTGATTATTTGCGGTAAAAGCTATGCGCATCATATATATGCCACGTCTGAGCTGCTTTCTTTTCATTTGTTTCACAAATTTAAGGCACCTTGTAGCCATATGTTAGTATTAGCATGCACTCGGGCATGATGTGCGTTTAAAATATAGAGTGCTAGCTTATTAAACCAATCTAGTTGCATGTACTACTCCCTCCGTTCGTGATTTACCAGCGCGTTTGGGTGAGGCACAAAGACCAACTCATGCAGTAATTGCCACAACTAAACGGCTCCGCAGTATGTATAGTCTCCTAATTACCCGGTGGTTATTTAATCTAGCCGAGCAGGCCAAATGCGCTTGTAGAAAGGGAATTTTTCGCTAGGCCTAAACGCGCTGGTAAATCACGAACGGAGGGAGTATCTTAAAAGAGATGCAATGCTAGTTGTCTGGATATTATTCAGTTGTGATTCCCTTTTGCTAGAGCTGCTATACCCTAATAGATGTCAAAGTTGTGCAACACAAGTATCTGAGATTACGCAATGCAGTATTGAGTTTTGTATTTATACACATGGCTTCTTGTATTGTTAGATATTGAAATTGGACAATGAGGGTTGCCAATACATATTCTAGCGCTGCTGTGAAGAAAGTTCTGTATTTATTTTTGTAGAGTTGAAAGGAGTTTGCTATCTAGAACATGACTATCCTTTCAGTGTTTTTTTTCTTGCTCTTGCACCCATGTAGTAGTTATATGGATCACACAATTCATTCTCCCGTACTGATTAGATGAATTATGCAGGAAGACGTGGTTGATTAAAGTGGAGAGGCTCTATCGGAGTATGATCAAATTGTCAGCTCTACATTCAGCAGTGAAGGCCATGGTTTTGGCTTCTGCAACAGTTATGCACTTAAGAAAGGGTTTAGTGTAAGAAGATGCTACTCGGGAAAAGACAAGGCCACAAACAAAATAAATCTAAGAAAATTTGTTTGTTTTCGGCAAGGGTTCCGTGAGCAGAAGCACATGAAGAAAGTAAGAAAAGGAAACCAAGGAACATGACTAGTATAAAAATTAAATTCGGCCAATGAACTGGCTTTATATTTTCTGTGTTGCTTCATGAATGATTCATGCATGTGTGACTTACAATCTGGTGTTTGGATATACCGAGATGATTGTGAAAACCATGGTTTGTTAGTGCCGCTGTCAGAAATAGATTGTGCAAAAAAAAAGGTAGTAGCTGATTAACTCAGCTGGATTGTTCTTGTACTAATTTTGAAAGAATGTTTTCGGAAGTTGGTCATCTTACATTCTGATAGTGTCTAGGCAGTAATAAGTTAGCAATATCTTGATTTTTCTTCTAAGATTGAACTGTTGCTGGCTTCATGCTGTTGGCATCAACTTGTCCAATCTGTGGAAACAATTTTCTGCAGAAGCTGAACCCGTAATTCCATTCTGTTATGCCATTTTTCTTGTACCATAGTCATCAGTCACAAATTCGCAACTGATAAAGTATTAAGAAGGGAGAAAATAGTATAGGTGCTTCACATAAAACTCCAAATTTTAAACTCTGCTTTTCTTACGGTACCCCTGATAACGCAAAACAGAGCACAAGAGTATACCACTTGTATAACGGAAAAAGTATGATTCCCAAAACTCGGGATCAAATACCGAAAAGATCCAGCCAGAACTGTATGAATGAGCCATATAGTTTGCCATGGTGACACTGAGCTTGAAAAAAAAAAGAGAAAAAAAATGGGCAGGCCGCAACGAAGTGGTCATGGCCGTATGTGTTAAATCTGTTAATCACCTATTAAAACTGACTGACCTGGTCATGGCCGCACGCGTTCAATTGACAATCAGCAGAGAAATTCAGAGGTCACAAACGGCAATTCAATTGATAACACGTTCATGGCTGCACGCGCGATGTTTTGACGTGGCGAGTGACTCGTGCTGTCGTGCAACAGTAGAGTAGTAATAGTACCAATGAGATGACCAAGGTGATAAAGCATCCCGGAGTCTTTCCTGCGAAATCTCTTCTTCTTGCCGCCGCGATAGCGACCGTCTCTTTTGAAAGGATGGAGTGCTAACGCGAACGTTGACGTCTTTTTAATTTTTCCCCAAACACAATAGTGCCGAGTGTAATGCGAGTTAGTTTTGGAAATTAAATATCTTTACTTTTCTCTTAAAAACACGAGTTGGTGATGCGGTCGTCGTCGTCCGTCGCACCTCTCCCGTGCTGCAGAAGCGCGCCGACAGGTGGGGTCCATAGCACACTACTCCTGTCGCCCTCTTCCCAGCGTGCGAGTGCCGTCCCTGCCTCGAGTCGGCCGTGCGCTCGAGCAAGGAGGCCGACGTCGAACCTTGCCCCCACGCGAGCACAGAGGTTGCGGTCGAGCCCCGCCTGCGCAATAGCAAGGCCGTCATCGAGCTGCACGAGCTAGAGGCCGCCGCCGAGGTGCGCCCCGCCTGAGGCGTTGAACCAGGTGAAGAACGAAAGAGCATGGCACCAGCATCGGAGCTTGCTTGTCAACAACATCGGAGCCGTATGCATCGACTGACCCGCAATGGCATGTCGTCATGGACTCGTGGGCGGTGGGGGAAGAGCTCCCATCACGCCATCGTGGCCCCAATTGCTCTTCTTCCTCCTCAACAAGTCGGCGCACATGGATTGGAGGCAGTTCAGGTGCCTGACGGGTGCGATTCGGTGGTAGAAGGTCGACTAATACTGTCCCGTGACTGGTGCTCCGCCTCCTTCTTGGTGTCGATTGTCGAAGCAACAATAATTTAGGCAAGAGATAGAGCAAGAAGGCCAGATGTGAGACGAGAAAAGGCGGTGTTCGACGCGTTTTGGAAACACATGGCCGAAGGAGGATGTAATATTATGTTCCTATTGCTAAACTAAATTTGAATCTCAAGATCAACAGTTATTTTTTTTTAACTGAACATCAACAGTTATTACTAGTTAGATGCTCATGTCAAACTACGATAGTAGTCGCTAGTTCCACCGCAAAAAAAAAAGATAGTAGTCGCTAGTTATTTTGGTTGGTCAAACTGTGTCACAAAATAATGTCAATCTTGGGCCCTATAGTTCATGGGCCGACTAAATCCTGCCTCTGTTCTGCGACTCGGTCCGGATTGAAATCGGGATGTAGAATCAATCTAACAGGGCTCTGCTCGAAAAAAAAAAAAATCTAACAGGCCCCCAACAAACGACCAGACCAATATGTGAGATTTTCTCTTTCCAAACCCGTCTCGAGCGTCGCCGCCGCCGGTCACCACCTATCCCCCGCTGCCGCCGGAGAGGAGCTTGATGAGGAGGACCAAGCGGCTGCGCCGAATAGGCGATGTCTCCGCTGCCGTGCGCGTGGCGGAGAACACCGAGGAGCAGGACATACGCGCCCTGCTAGGCCAGATCCACGAGTTCTACGAAGCCGCACTCGACCGGCTGCCGGCGGAGCGGATCCCCTCGCTGGCCCCGCGCCTCCTCAGCGCCGGTGTGTGCTTCGGCGTCCTCGACCCCGTCTCCAACATCATCGCTAACACGATCGCCTACTCCCCCTCCTCTTCGAACCCCAAGGATGAGGAGGACGAGGCGGCCCAGCTGCACTCGAGGGAGTCAGTCATGTCCAGGATCATCGCCGACACGGCCGACGACGACGTCCTCGACCTCCCGCTGTCGCCGGACGCGGCCGCACGCATGAGCGTCGCCCGGCGGTCGCTCGAAGGCCTTGTAAGCTTCCTCGTCTTCCACTTCCGCTACCTCGCGGTGACAGAGGCACTGCGCTACCTGCGCCTGGCTGGGGCCGACCTCCTCGCGGCCGTGCGGCTCGTCGAGCTGGACCGCAACAACAGCATCGAAGGCAACACATTCGGGTTCACCGTCATCTCCACTACCTTCAAGGTAGCCATGAGCTGCGCCGCCATCTCGGCAAAGCACCCGGATCCAGACACCATGCTCAGAACGTCGTGGGTGCTGGCTTCTCATCTGGACAAGGCCTCCAAGTATCTGCATACGCAAAACAATGGCAGCTGCCTCTCCTCGGATCTGAAGCGCCTCCACAAGTTGCTGAAGCAAGATCCCAAGAGGCTTACAGAGCCGTGTTACCGCCTGCCTTTGCAACTTGCCGCTTTGCGGAATCACGATGTAATGACAATGAAGAGAAAGGTGGACGAGCTCCCATCTAGGGCCTCTGCTGAGTATACCACGCACACAAAAAAAGAGAGAAACGTATCTGGGTACTTCGCCAAATGTTTGAAGCAGATGAGGAAGCATATGAAGATAAAGAGGACGAACCTGCCATCTGGGCGCTCAGCCAAATTTCTGGAGCAGAGAAAGAAAAGAAAGGTGAAAACGCATCAACCTGGGGGCTCCAGCAAAACTATGGTGAAGGAGAAGAAGAGAACAGTAAATGCGACATTCCGATACACGCAAACTTTGAAGCTCTTGCTGCTTGACAAGATCCACGCACATTTTCTGGAAGCACTTGCCTGTTTTGCGCGGCATGACTTGCGCAACTGTTACCATGTCGGCCTCCTCAGGGCTGGTTTCTGTTATGGGCCCATGGATCCTGTCTCCAACATCATCCTCAACACGGTTTGGTATGCCACTACATTCCCCACTCACAGTGACTTTGTGCTTGAATTTGAGGTTGCTATGATATGCACAAATTTGCTTCGGCGCGTTGAATGTGCATCTCTTTATGGCCTGGTGGCCTTTCTCCGTGCGCTCTTCAAAACGCTATCAGAACATGATGCTGTATGGTTCTTGCTTCTGAGTAATGTTGATGCTGCATCTGCCATCAAAATGGTGGAGCAAGAAGGTCATGTTATGTCTGGTGCTTACGAAGATGCCTATAGAAATGCGGCGCATGACTCGTGGCACCCTAATCCAGACGAACTGTTGAAGCTAGTGATACCACTCCTGCCAACTTCTTCTGGTGAGCTACCGTATTGGATGAATAACGGTGGCAGACTCTCAGTTGAGCAGTTTGCCATGACTTTGTCACCGAAGTGTGAGGAGCAAGGATCACAATTGAACCAGATATCTGTGAACCAGAAAATGTTTGTGTCAGAGATCAGGAAGAAATTTCTAGCTGATCAAGGGTTCTTTGTTGGCAAGGCCAACAATGCACTAAACACTTATTCCAAGAAAAGCGGAAACGGAGTCGGTGAAATTCTTTTTTGTTTCCTCCTTTTGCGTCTGGATCTTTCTGTTATAGCTGCGTAGATGTTAATTCACAAGTTGTTGACTTTTTCTATCTTCCACATTTTTATATGCAGGAACAATTTGACATTCATATAATTTGTGGAGTGAATCCAAATGTGAACAAAGGTGCATACTCACATATGAACTTTTGGGCAACAGCCAAAGGATCAAATCTCGCAACCAATGGTCCTGTGTTGTTCTTTGCTCAGTGCGGAAATGGGGATGAGGATGACGAAGAAGAACCTCTGTGTTTCCCTGTATTTTCTTCCATTGGTTCAGGTATGCCCCTTCCCTCTATTTTTTCAGTCCTTATTGACGAAAGAAGAACAAATGAACTCTTGCTGTCAAGGAGGTTCATATTGCAACACTCTGCAATGTGGGGTTAGGGATGGGCATGTGGTGATCTGTGGGTATCCATGGATCTATCTCTTCATGTGGCAAACTCACATAAGATTTTTAGAGGAAGTAGCCGCTGTTAGCGGGTAATTTTTGTATAAAGAATATAATAAATGCTATCGAAGGTCTTTAGCTTGAGTTGATTTGTTTTCTAACTAGATGTGTATGAGCCTTGTATCATGCTATGAATCTGAATGCTTCGATTTCAAATGGGCCTAGAAGTTCAAGATAACGTCGTTTTAGTTCGTAGGAATTCCATGGGGAAATTTTCGAAGTCACACAATTTTGAACTACATTCAGCATGGTAGCGCCTACTTATTCTTAGGAGCCAAGACAGATAATTCATAACGCACATCAACAAATGAAAAACATTATTTAGCCAAACTAATGAATGACTAAATTGTTCCAATGAGAACCTTTTTTTGTTAGATTAGTTATTATTAATACCCAGATTGTAGCCTCTTTTGTTTATCATAACAATATGACTATGATTTTTTTCCCGAATTAGAAAATTACGTTCAATACAATCGTGTTAATATTCTAACTTTTATAATATTTTAGCGCTATGTGAAATACTGACTGTATTTCTTCTCTTATTCTTGCTCATGACTCATTTTACGGTTTTTTTTTACGAGGGAAGTGCGTTGCTTTCACTGTGAGTACTATGGAACAAAGATTGTCCATCCGTATGATGAAGCATATGTTGGGCGCAGTGAAGATTTCAACAAAATGGCTCGTGGAGACCACGGCATAAGCAGTGATTCGCTCATTAGCGCTTGTGACTACAATGTCGACATGATGTGCACGATGTATGATGACTGGATTTACTTCGATCCAAAGGTAGACCATGGGATTGCCAAGAAGAATCCACTTGATGACGTCGCTTGTTGGGGAGCAATTTGGAAGCGTAGAATCTTCTAACATGCATTAAAGTTGTGTCCATGGTTTGCAAGATTTTGGAGCACGAAGGGCAGAATCAATTGGAGTACTATTTCAGCTCTACGTTTTTCGAGACTAAGTAGATGCTTGGTAGCGTGCTTTCTGCCAGTAGCTACCTAGTAGTTAACACAGATTGACCTTTTTGTTCCCGATATAACCATCACTCCATCAGGGCCCAGGTAGTGCACGTGTTGATTTATCAAATCTCAGATGCAATCTGGTCGTTAGGACCATCAGGTTTTAGGATAGAAAAGTTTGCTGAGGATGAATTAGGGCTGTTTGGCAGAGCTTTTCCAACAGCTTCTGTTTATGCCTTAGATTTGCCAAACAGTCAAATTTGCAAAACAGCATATGAAGGAAAGCACTTAGAATCCATTTTGGAATTGAACTGGTAAGCAAAAGCAGCAAATTGTAGTGTTTCACGGATTCTTGCTGCCCTTTCAGCCCGACCCCTCCCAAAGTTGGTGAAAATCACTCACCTACCACTCCCAAGAAGAGAACGATTCGCTCTCTTTGCCGACTCCCTCCTCGTCGCGCACCTAGAGCTCCGGCGAGGCCCTAGCCCATCGAGGGACTACCTCCTCCCGTCGTCGTCGTCTTGCTGCCCCTAGTCCAACTGCCCTTTGCCTCCTCCCGCCGTCATCCCCACCCCCGCCATCGTCTTCCTTGCCCTTGCCCCAGGTCCAGCCGCCGTCTCCCGTCGCCCGCTCTGGCAGCGTCCCTGTTGCCTCCGCTGTCTCTCCCATCACCACTGGCGACCTGCCTTCCACAGCCCCCCTTCTAAGTTTGGTGCACCACATTGACCCCCAAGCCCGAAAGTCCTAACCCTAAACTCACAGGAGCAGCTCGTGGTCGCCAACTCGGAGTTGGAGAAGAAGCTGGATTTGGGCGTGGGGAGGTGAAGAGGGTGATGAAGAGAAATTCAGGTGCTGGAAGGGTATATTTCACCCGTGAACTATGGTTTTTCGCAAAGTAGAATCTATTTTGAGACAACCAACTCTCGCATCAAACAAGACCCAGTACTGATCTTGTTACAGTAGCAATTCAAGTGGATATTCCTTTACACAGAAACGCTAATCAGCATTAACATGTCTTTACACAGGATAGCAAAGCGTATTTTTCCAAGAAATCTTTACACAGAAACGCTAATCAGCATTAACATGTCTTTACACAGAAAGACAGCCATTGTATAAATCGTGTAAGAGCCATCGCCACCACCATCCTCATGATATATCACACAAACGCAAGAAACAGTCGTCACAGGAACAGGAACCATATGTGGTGAGCCCAGTATAAACTTGCGGCTGGATAGAATCTCTGAATCGGCACTCAACATGTCTTGATCACGTAAGCAGAAGTGCAATTTCCAAGAAACTCATCAATTTCACTTGGGAAATAAAGAAAAGGAAGACAGCCATTGTTTTGATCTATTGCTATAACCTCTAAATTCTAATATTACAAAAACGCAAGAAGCATTTTATACAGAGCACTGGAACCATACGCCTACCGGAGCTCTGAAGGAAAAAACGGCGCCGCATCAGCCGGAGAAGAAGTCCTGGAGGCCGCGGCCGGCGAAGACGCGGTCGGAGAGCTCGGCTAGGAGCGCGTTGACGGAGAGCAGCGCGGCCGTGGACCCCGCGATGACGCCGAGCACCACGCCGGTGGTGCCCACCACCTTCCCGGGCGCCGGCCACTCGATCTCGGACATCTCCTGCAGCACGCCGGCCCACCAGCCGCCTTCGCCGGCCTCCGCCTCCTTCCGCGCCCGCAGCACCTCCCTCAGCTCCGCCGCCACCGCCTCCGGGCTCTTCTCCCCCGCCGACGTCCCCTCCGCCTCCGCGCCGCTCTCCGCTCCTCCGTCCGCGGCCGCGGCAGGCGCGGGATCTTGCTCTTGGTCCTGCCCCTTGCTACTCGTGGTATCCTTGGACGCGGCTGCGAGCCGGCGGTAGCGGCGGCCGGGGAGAGAGACCGACAGCGAGACGGACGCCGGACGGAGGATGGAGGAGAAGGAAGGGCGAGCGGTGGGGTGAGAAGGCGCCGCGGGGAGGAGGCGGGGAAACGGGGCGGTCGGCGTGGTCGCCATGATTCCTTGGTTCAGCGGCTGGGCTCGGCGAGGTGCTCGCGGCGTCGGCGGATAAGAGACGAGGGGGTGACTGGTATCACTCGCCGGGACACGAGGCTCCTGGAGCCGTCCGATCAGCGGCCGACGTCACGGAGTGACGTTGTTTTTCCTTTTGCTGATAATATTTTTTTTTCTTTGTTGCATGTTTATTTTGCACACACCAGACTCTCCAAACATTTCTTCTCGGCCATTTATTCTCTATTACTACCTCTATTCTTAAATTGATGTCGCAATTGACATTTTGAATCACGTTTGATGTTCATCTTATTCAAAATATTAGTTTAAATTTGAAATTTATATGTAACTTTTTTAATGATAAAAATCATAAGATAATTTTTAATTTTTTTAATAAGACGAATGGTAAAACGTAACTAAAAACTTAACGAGACATCAATTTAAGAACAGAAGGAGTACTCATTAATAAGTTTGATGAGGGCATGTGCACTTTTTGTTAATAAGGCTTTTTTATAGGGTTGTGGGTATGCTTGCTTTGGTTGTAGCTGTGTCTTATTAAGAAAAACGACTATACCGGTTGTATGTGGTTGTGTCTAAGATGTTTATCAAAACAGCTTCGGCTTTTGGAACAGCTTCTCCTAATTTTTATATAAATATGTCAAAATGAAAGCGTGATGGAGAAAAGAAATCAATAAAGCTACCATTACGTGGCTTCTTTATTCAACTTTGTTTTAGAAAAAAAGCATCATTTGGTTAAAAATCATGTGAAGAAAGAAGCAACGAAATGATAGCCAAATTTGGCGAATATATTTCTCTCTCTAAACATCCGTGTCTTGACCCAGCGCTCCCTTAGTTCCTTAATATGTCAAAAAGACTGCAGGAAACTGCATTTACTTAAGAAAATAAGCGCCTTTGGAATTTGGAGAGAAATATATTCGTAATAGTCAGACCATAGTATAGGCAACATTTTTTATAATATATCGCTTCGGGAACTTGGGGCGTCTCCCTTTCAAGTTTCATCTCTACCTTTTTTTAGGGTGTTTGTGCTATGGTTGTGGAAAAAGCTGCTGTGAGCTGTGAAAAAAGCTGCTGTAAGCTGTGAGCTGTGGAAAAGCTGAAAGCCATTTGGTTGAATTAGCTGTGGCTGTGAAAAAGTTGTCGAAATGTCTGTAATGCCCTGGAGGTCTGAGAAACAATTTATATAAAAGTTGATCGTAAAATACTATCATCTTCAACGATTAACATGTAAATGATTACTTTTAAAAAGAAATTTAATTTCTTAAAATTTTACATCCACCGTTAACACATGGTTTGAATTTTAAAAGCTTTTAGAAATTCTCTTAACGTATAGAGGTTTTCTGTAAAATTGTCAATACACAAAGTAATACACTTAATTGCTCATGGGAGGGCTTATATGCAAAAGCTTGTGCCATGTTCGTTCATGGCTGCAACGAGCTCTCCAAGCCAAATCGACATGGGGAAAAGGGGAGAAAGTGGATGGGGAGTGGAGGAATCGGATCCTCAGGCTTTGGCGCAACTATTTGATGCGAAATTTGGGGTCAGAGCTACGGGGATGATGGTTGATTTTGGGACAAGAGGAATTGTCTGCAAGCAGTTTTCAGCCACTCTATTCGTTGATTTTTGTTTTGCAACAGGTGAGGAGAGGACATCGTGCCGTTTGAGGACGCCTCGCGATGGCTCCCGCTGGCGTGGGCTGCTGCGACGCTGGATGGAGCGCCGGGTCCCATTCCAGGTCTTGCTTCGGGCGAGCCAAGGATGAGGGAAGCAGGGGAGGATGGGGCGCCGCCCGCGCCGGAGAGGCGAGCCCGCGAGGCTGCGCTGAAGCTCTCGCACCCGCGCCTGCGTCGCGGCGACGGAGCCTGCGCGCTCGCCCGCGTGGCGACGGCGCCTGTACCCGCTTGTGCCCGAGGCGGGAGGGAGGGTCACCGGAGCTGACTGATGGAGAAGGGGCTGAGGGTCGCCAGAGAAAGAAGGGCGGGACACCGACACCGCGGAGCTACCTGGCGGCGGAGCGGGAGCGCGGCGAACTGGGCTCGCGGGAGAGACGTGCCGGGATGAGAGGAGGGGGCGGAGAAGAGACGCGAAATGAAAAAAACGAACCGGTACGCAACATAACCGATGGCTGGCGGCTAATTTTCACGAACTTCTCATCTCACAGCCGCTCAAAGCAGCCTTAGACTGACCGCAACAATAACCTCTAATTTTCACTCTTTAAAGGAATATTCCACATCTCCTGTAAAAGATTCTACCCTCCAAATTAGATTTAGTTGCAAAAGTGAACTCCATCGGGTCCTCCATCCCCTGCCCGTCGCCGCCTCCTGCGCTCCACCATCCGCCTTCCTCTGCTCCTCCTGCGCGCCGCCTTCCTCTCCTTTCTTCCTCCTTCCCTCAACAGCAGCAAGCAGCACAGCATGCTAGCAGGGCCAAGCACCACTTTCTCTTCCCTATTATTATCTTTCTTCTCTTCTACCTCACGTGCGGCACCTCTCTCTTCACTCGCAAGCACAGCAGGAACAAATCCCTTTTCTTCTTCTCTCTCCAAAAGACCAATCAGGAGCAGCAAATGCTTTTCTCCGCCAAATCGCCCTCAAGTCGCAGCAGCTACTCTTCTTCCTTCTTCCTCCAAACCAGACTCTCTCTCTCTCTCCCTTCAATCCCGAAGCAATCAGCAGCTCAGCAGCAAGACTATTCACTCCGCTGCCACACGCCACCATACCAGCTCCACGAGCACTACACACCACAGCTGCGCATCAGCCTCGCCGTGCTCGTAGCAACCGGCGGCGGCGGCGACTCGGGGCAACCGGAGGGAGGAGGTGGAGTTGTGCGGCAGCAAACAGTGGCGGCTCGGGGCAACCGGAGGGAGGAGGTGAGTCGTGTGGCGGCAAGCGATGGCAGCTCGGGGCAACCAGAGGGAGGAGGTTGGAGTCGCTGCGTTTGGTGGACGGAGAGGCGACCACCAGATTTGGCGTTCCTGCACCGGAGCCTGGAGGATGGCGGCTGTTTTACAAGATGCTGTTGCAACACGTACAGGTAAGACGATTCCTTTAATTTAGCGTTCAGGAGGGTGTACAGGATGCTGTTGCGGTCAGTCTTAGAGGTGCTGTGAAATATGAACTACCAAAAAGCAGCATTATGCCACAGCCCATAGCCACAGCCAGCCCCTTTGGTTGTCTTTTGGCTTTTAGAGAGCAAAAGCCAAAGCCAAAAGACAAACCAAACACAATTACAAACCAGACTAAATAGAATGCAGAACGCAACAGACAAAAGAAAACAAAAGGCAAAATACATCAGAATACAGTGAAGTCTGCATGGGTTTACCAAAGCAAGGAGAAATCTTCCCAGACTTTTGTGAAGGTTTCTAAACTGTTGTTAGACATCATGTTGTCATCAAAACACCTGCTCATATTCGACCCCGAGTGACAAACAGTGCGAAGGTTCAATGGAAGTTCAGGACGAATCTGCGCATGATTTTTATCCTCTTTTTTCTTTACAAAAAAAGTCTCTCTATCTTCAGTTAGGGATACCACATCTCACATCATGAATTCCAAAAATGGCCCTGAATGAACCCTGCAATTCCTTGTCTGCATGTATTCTATCATCAGCCGATGCCAACGAAAGACACTCATCTCTGATCCGGTTAAACGCCTAGCCACTCTGAAGCAGGTTGTATCCCCTGGCACAGCTGTAGGCATATTTTCCTCTCCAACGCTGCTTGGATATTCAGCTGGCAGGGGATTTCTCTAGGATAGACTGTTCACGTCTCCACTGGAGGTGGTACCTAGAGGTCTGCTTCGGGGTCGACCCTTTCTGGAACTGAGGGGAGCTCCAAGGCTGCAAAGGGCTCCCAGTCTGTTGAATAGATGCCAGAAATCCTGGAGGTGCATCTGCTTTACGCATGACCTGAAAACACAAGATATAAACAGCAGAACGAAATTTATATTTGTATAGGCTACGATAGCATATAGAAGGTTAGCGAGATCCAAAATTGGAATGAACTCTTCTATGCGACTACTGCATTTAGCAAATAATGTTGCCAAAATGGGATGTGCAACACTCTGACTAAAGCTACATGTCAACACTGACTAAAGCTACATGTCGGACACAAAAAATTCCACTTTTAACGTGAATGAAGTTCAAATTCGGGCCTCGTTCCTGTATAGAGGCTTCCTCCTGTAGAGGAGTTTTTTGATGAGGGGTCGAGGCTTTTTACCTCATTTTTTACTCCTCTTTCCTTTTATCTTGTATAGTTGCGTGTACAGTTCCTTTTTATTATATATATTTAATACCACAGTAGGGAACCCTACTGTAGTTCCCTCAAAAAAAATGTGAATGAAGTTGAAATCCTAAAGGACTCGATAAAAATTACAGATCAGCAAATGATAACAAATGAAGGAGTCATACAGTGAGCACTCGAGTGAGAAATGATGTCCCATTCAAAGATACAGCCTTCTCCATAGAATCCTTGTCAGCAAAAGTAATACATGCAGCCCTACAAGGAACATTCAAATAGCATTACCGAGTGCACAATGCTAGAAGATGTTACAAGGTAAAGGAAGCTCCAATCAGCTTAAAAAAACAAGGCTCCAACAATGTACCCTTTAGGATGTCCAGTGATGGCATCTGTCAAAATGTTGATCTTAAGCACAGTCCCACACTTCATGAAATGCATAGACAATGCTTCCTTCGTTGCCGCAAAATGTACCTAAAAGAACCATCAAGAGGAGATGCGCTACTGAGATTTTGTTTCTTACTTACAGTTGCTCATTGCAAATTTCTCCTTTTCCAAATTAACTGGGTGTACGAAAAGCAAGGAATTATTGCTACATCTACAGAACAAAAAAAATGTCAATAGATCCTCTTTACATACATTTGTCACGAGAACAGTTCTGGAGTCAACATCTTCTTCCAAATTAGCTTGAGGACCTACAGTGTAAATCAATAATTAGATTGAAATTTAAGGATCCAAGATAAGTGCAGGATATTCATTAAAGAAATATCAAACTAGTATAATATAAAAGTTATTTAAAATCAGTAAGTAACAATTAACATAGCAGAGTGTACAAAATAGTATAAACTTGAGCACAGTCAACTAAATCGTATATGAACAAACTAAATAACAAGATAATACATGTAACAATGTCTAATTTTTTATGACAGCAGTGCTTAACAAACTCATGGAAACAGGTATGGCACACCCTCTCAAACTTTACAAGCAGTTGCAGGAGTGCAATTAGTGCGGAGATGAAGTTTATGGACGATAGCCACTAGGAGTTCCTTCAATTATGACTTCATGGCAGTGACATTCAATGAGGCACATAACACACAGATGGGAGAGTGCTTAGTGGAGTGGTTAAGACAATGTCACATTGGCGACTGAAAAATGATAACACCAGCAACGAGCCACTAAGCTGGTTGGCTCACTCAGTATGGGGAAGGAAAGAGTACGGGAGGGAGAAATGAAAAGGCATGTCTTGAGGGTAAAGAGTTTTTTCTGCCTAGTTAAAATTGCGCTCATGAGACGTCAGTCGTGGCAAATAACGTAAGATTTGAAAATGGGTGCGCCAAAGGAAGTGAAATTTTTGGCGAAGATCAGGGATTTGATCCATGTTCCCTATCCTATGAGAGAGTTCTCTTTTGAAGATGCTGCATATAAAAAATGATGGCAGTTTGTGAAGAAATAAACATATTTTAAGAAATGAAATTTTGAGGGCCTAATGCAAAGTATCAAGGAATAAAGAGCATATATTTTCCTGTTTGGGTGAAATACCGTGCGTGCATATTCAGTTTCCTGTTTCCGTACCACCAATTAAAAAGTCTGCACTAGGTCCTCAAGAACCTCAAGAAAAAAGGTCTAGAAAACAAGGCACCAGACAAACCTAACGATAGGGCACCTTGCTTTTCATTAGTTATCTGCATCTGCTTCGAACGAAGCTTGAGGACATCCAGTTCCATTTGCTTGATCTTTAGTTTCATATTCAATATTTCCTGCATAATTAGTTAAGACAAAAAGAAGTAATACCTGAGGTCAGAAGTGAAAACATAGTAAGGAGTTAATGCATAAAAGCATAGCTTACGTCTTTCACAGGATTGTTCCTGCAACTAGAACCATCTTCACGCACAGAAGATGGAGTCTTTGGCAGTGCAGGGCTGCAAACTTGATCACCAAGCGATACTTCAGCTTCTGAGTTTCTCCGCGTAGTTAATGGCGGCGATTTGATAGATGCCATTGCATGTCCTTTTGATGATTTGAACATATTGTGTGTGGGCTCAGAAACAGCAGGTAAATCATTCATCTCAGATGTGAACTCGGTCAAACTTTGCGATTGAATGCTTTTAACTGGCATTGATAAACTGGACTTCTGGCTACGTACTTCTCTTTCTTGATCATTGCGTTCCGCAGCACCATGAAACACGCTTCCTCCACCGAAACTTAGCCGACCAGCAAGCCTACCTTTATTGGCCCTCCCCGCATGCTCATGTGCTTGCGCTGTGTTGATATCTGTGTAGCTATTGGTAAGCTTTCTAGGATTTGCTTTATCAAACATATCATGCTGTGCATTTGAGTCAACACAGTATCTTTGTTCATGCTCACAAATGAACTTGGCCTTCTTATATAGCCCATTTTGAGCAGGTATGGCGCGAGTTTCTCTTGTTAAACCAACGGGCTTCCCTAGCCTGTCCCAAACAGGACGCCTTTCAAGGATATCGGCACTCTTTCGTCATCAGTTTCCACAGCTTCAGGCAAACATCTTGTAGAAATATTTCTTCCAAAGTGCTCTCCGTTGCGGAATTCCTCTGCATTAAGTTTTCAAAAGAGTAAATTAATTACTGACATTAAACATTACTTAGAGCTGTTTGCTGTCTTGTAGAGCCCAAAACATCACACTGGGACAACTGTTTTTTCTTCAAATAAATTCATAAGGCACTAAAACGAAGAACAATGCTCAGCTAAAAGTAACAGTACAGGGTTTCAGAGTACATGGCAGGTGCATCAAATGCACCTAAGCATGAACACTAACCAGGAGAAGCCAGGTAAAACAAGACAAGGACAGAACAAATCGCACCACTAATTCATGTGGTTTCAACATACAGAAGGTAAACATCAAGTTTCAACGGGAAGCTGGTAAAGGTTTTCTTCTGGATGAGGACGCAAGTCTCTGTGGTAGCTTACGTTCAAATAGAAGGTATCAAGGGACCTGTCCTGAGTTCCCCAAAATAATGTGCTTTTCCCACACTAAGTTCAATGAAGTAAGAGCATCTAACAAGATAAATGTGGTATTAGACAAGTATTCTCACTGATGGAGATGACTTGGTAAAGAATTTATTCGAGACTGGTGCCATTTTCTTTATTCCAACAGAAAAGGTGGACATCCGTCAAACTTGCAAGGGTACATTTTTTTTTTAAAAAAAATACTAAATTAGAATCTGACCCTTTCCTCCATAACACTACCTCCGATATGAACACCGAAACATTTTTGAGGCCGGGTGTGTTACACTAGCCTTGCTTGCCACTGCTTCTGGTGTGGCAGTCTGGTTATACATATTATCGTATGTAATGTGGAAAAACACGGGGCAAACATTGCATGATGCTGTTTGTTTCTAACAGAAATGGTAAAACTAAATTTCCACCGACAACCCTGTCTGTAAGTTCACTAGCCCGGCTAATAGCTTGTTCACATCATATTTCATCTTCCAAAGGGTGCAATATAGTGCAGCATAAGATAGGTACTTCATACAGCCTAGATGTTGTACCATCACAGCAGTCTCACAGGAATATGCACTTCAGCTAAACCTTTGACCATGTAAACCCTCACTGTGCTCCCCAATCAACACATTTTTTTCCAGTCATTGAAGTTTGCCCCTACTATAACCACAGCTTAACTAACTTCACCAACAAAATAAACCAAATCAAATTCAACCATCACGTATGCATGCAACTTAGAGATCTTGTATGTGTATGACTGCCCAATATACCCAAAACCTACAAATGTCAACTTGTAGCCACAGATTGGATATTTGTTTGGCATTGTGAATACAAACATTAGCCAAAATGCAACTCCATGACACCATGTTAAATATGACAATATCAGGTCTAGCTGCCACGCCACAGACAAGAATATATGATGGGAGATCGTGTTCACCATTGTGACAAACACCAGTTTGCAATATCAACCGCATTGAAATTGACATTACAGACGATAATACAGGCCTGGTTCTACCACACTCCTGCCAGTGTCACAAAACCAAACTGCAACATAACAGGAACGGATGCCACGAAAATGAAGAGCTGGGAAAGAGACAAGCCACACTACTCATGACCTTACAGGGTTTGGGCATGCTGGCACTATGGTCAAAGGAATTGTTTTGATTATTTTCAAAATAAGTTTTATGATTTTTTTAAAAAAGAATATTATTTATTTTAACAAATTAAGCTGAGGTGATGGCAAAAATGGATATGAGAAAAAAAAAGTATACCTTGGATTAATATTCGCTCAGTCCTTCCTGACGCACCATACTGTGCCATCGAGAAGCTTCTGCAGCCTGCTGCATTTTGACCTTTCTGCTTTATGCAGGACATTCAATTTAAATTCCTTTGTTCAAATTCAAATGGGAAGCAAAGTTAAGAGTACAAGTGCAGTCCCTCAACCTTATGATGCTGGTCCTCCCAAAAGCACTGGCCACCATCCAATCTTTCTGGAGAAATCGCATCAGTGGAACTAATATAGGGCCGGGCCACGTTTCGTCCTTTAGTTGAATCAGGATTATGAATGTCACGGTACGGTTGTGGTACTGAGATCTTTGAGTTTACCTGTGCAACAGTGGATGAGTTTGACACAATGTTCTCATCAATACAGGCATTTTGCTTGAATGTTCATGTCAGTCAGTTTAGATCAAAATGTGAAAAACATCAACTGTTGCAAGAAATCCCTTATCATAATAGATAATACGACAAGATCCTTACAATATGAGTATCCCCATGGTGGACTTTCGCAGCCAGAAGATACTTATTGTCATTCAATTGCTCACTTTCATTGTCCAATCTATCTTGGAAACTGCAATTACCATCCGATGCCACAGCCCGTTTGCTCAGAAAACACCAAAGCCTGCATGGACATATAAAAACATCATGACTGTAAGGGTATAAACTGAAAAGAGTAAATTGCACCGGTAGTGCACGAACTTGCGCGGTAGTTGCAAAAGAATCATAGAACTTGACAGCTGCTCAAATACATCATAAAACTTGTTTCAGGGTGCATTAGTGCTGCAAAAACAGCCATGTGGGCTAATACGAGACACGTGGACTACCATGGGGGCGCCCAGCGTGTACAATCTGCACTGAAGAAAACCAATGACGACGTAGTACACCTAGGTGTGTTTCATTTGATCAGGACATGTAGTTCGTTTTCTTGTGCGAAGAAGTTATTGAGATACTGAATTGCAGCTCATATAACTATCTAACATGAGAGATTACAGTGCAACCTTTTGAAAGTTAAGAACGCTGAAACAATAATAGTAATCAGTGAAGCACCAATGCCTCAATGCCACACATCCTCGCCTTGTCCAGTTCAATTTCTTCCTATACAATTACTAGCTCCCTATCCAGGTCATCTTTGGTTCCAGGCCGTCATTGGTTTTCTGCAGTCCAGCTTGTCCACGCTGGACGCCTCCATGGCAGTCCACGTGTCTCTTATGTGCTCGCATGGTTGTTTTTGCACCACTAATGCACTCTGAAACAAGTTTTATTATGTATTTGAGCAACTGTCAAGTTCTATGATTATTTTGCACCCACCTCGCAAGTTCGTGTACTACCAGAGCAATCTACTCAACTGAAAATAACAACTGACAGTTATAATACCATGTCACAAAACTTTCAGTGTCATCACCAAGAAAGGCAACCAAGTCATCACGCGCTTGATACTGATGTTTTCCATTACAGACTAAAACTACAATGTACTCCTTTATTCAAGGGGGAAAATAAAGAAAAATAATCAGTCATCATTAAGCAGAAAATAATTAAGAAACTAATTATACTAACAAGAGGGCACTTGAGAAACAGAAATATGAACCAGTTCAACATACTGATTTAAACACAAATATGTGAACAAGACGACCATTTAGCCCTGTTGCATACTAGATTACTAGTAATATCAAAGAGGACTGGTAAGCAATAGGCATGTTCATACATATTTGAGCAAACCGGCTCAAAATAGGCAGCCCCTAAAGAGAGCTAATGAGAATGTTTGCCCTGGGGGATGCTGGTTTCAAACCAGTTGCTTAAACAGTTCATAAACAATCGAGGTTAGCAAAAGAGCATTACGCTCGAAAAGGACCAAGCTAACTATCAACTCGCCACTCAAGAAATATTTAATAGGCAAATATGTATATTCTTAAATAAAGACATTAACATCTGAATTGTTACTAAATGCAAAGACTGTAAAACCTGTACTTAAATAAGTAACATACCCCTTTGTATAGAAATAACGACATTAACATTTGGATTGTTACTAGCAAGTTTCGACAACACCATTGTTTGTTTCTCCTTTATTTCATTTTCATGAAATTGTGAACCGGCTAATGAGAAAGGTACTGAGATAACTGAAATTGCATACTGTATTTTCTCAGTGGAGTTTTAGTATACTCAGTTCTTCACTTCAATGTCGATTAAGCAGTACAGAACACCTTACTGCTGAACTAAAATCAGCAACCTTACATAGGATTTTATTTCTGGAAACCACCATGTACAATTATAAACATGTAAATTGTTTCCATGACATATTGACTGAAATTTTAGCAGTGTCACCATGATGAGGAAACGTCCCATGCATGTATACAATCCTTAAACGCAGACCTTTGAAATTCAATGTGCAAATACCAACAAGGTACATCAATATGAATAGTAAATCATCAAGAAGTTTATGCAAATGCCAAATGGCAAAAGCAATTGAGTCTAGCATATGAAAGAGGGGAAATTGGTATCATCCAAGTGGTGAAAGGTAGCTATGACTTAAAATAATTCAGATACTAAGCACAACTCCGTGCCATTACAACACCACAGTGTGATTGTATTACTATACGCACCTAAGGCTGAGGCTAACCAACACCAAGAGAACTGATACACAACTTACGATGTCCATAAAAATCAAACAGAATCATTTATATCTGCACCTGCTTCCTAGATATGCAACATGATTATATATTATCCGAAAAAGACCAGTAGAACAAATTTTAAGAATGTACCATTGTAGTCTTCTAGCCTTCAAGCTGGACAGGATCATACTTAACTCCAAGCATCACAATTTACACGCCGAAGTAAATGTGGCCATATTTTCATAGTCTTATTCTACTTGAAAGCATGACATTTACTCAAAAACAGATCAAAATTCTCCCTGGCACTTGTGCCAATTCTAGGCTTCTGTTATATTTGGTATTTGCTCAAGGTAAGGAACAGAAATGGGTAGGAAAACAAAATTTCAAGCACTTGCTACCAAATTAGTTGCCTCCAAATTCAGCACTCGTCACAAACCAGCAACAAGCCTATCGTCTCTGCAAACCCACCCGAACCCGCTTCTGCGGTAGCAGCGTCCTCCCCCCAAACCTAATCCGTGCATCAGCATCGACCCCTCCGCCGACCGCACCGCAACGCACCGCGTGCAAGCGAGTTCCAGGGCTCGCGCGCGAGAGAGAGGAGAAGAGGGCGGGTGGCCGGGGTTACCTCGAGGATCTCGTCGGAGTAGCTGCCGAGGAGGAAGCGGGGGAGCACGTCAGCTACGGCGGCGCGGAGGGCGGCGGCGTCCGGCGAGCGCCGATCCATGCTGAAGGACCGCTCCTCGGCGGAGAAAAGCCGCCGCCGGCGGCGCAGCAGCTGCTCGGCGTCGGGCTCCGCCTCCCGCGCCATGGCCGAGGTTTGGGTTTGAGGGGTGTTGGGCCTGCGAGAATCTTCGGGGGTGGCTACTCCTCCTGTCTCGTCTCTGCCGGTTTTACGTGAGGTTGAGAAAGCAACTGGGTTTCATCTGTTTGCTTTATTTGGATTATTTTTTGAAGCCGTTTTTTTTAAGCAGGTGTTATTTGGATTAGATAGTACTTGCAAAAATGCCCGTGCGTTGCTAGGGACTGTTCAGAAAAAAATATACAAATAAATTTTATAAATCTTAGCTTTTAGACAAATATATTATATATTACATACACATCTATATTCAAGTACAGTTAAATCAGAGGCATCCAAACCATGGGATTGCAAGAGAATAGTTCTGTATTTTTCTCTAGTCTGAATTTAACATTAGTGAGTTCTTTCCTACGTCATAGGATTGAGTTCTTTCCTACGTCATAGGATTGTTACCTAATGCGAACACAAGTGTGGCGCAAGCTAGATCAGAGTTTGGTTGTTTATGTTGCCAGGGTCAATATTATGAACCAACTGTCTTTTTAAACTACACCAACTTTGACTCTGTCTTTTCAAAATACTATTGGTACTTCAAATTAATGAAATCCATATGCATGGTTAAATAACCCACAATTTTTGCATCATATTTAGAAGCAAGCCTTGTCACAGAAAAAATCAAATAAATAACGGTTTAAATCCAGCTACGGTACAAGATTAATTTACAATTCTTCCACACAGCTAAGGATTTGTGATGCTCTCATTATTTTTTCTTAGCAGACTCTTTCGCTTTCCTATCTTACTCCATCCTATCAAACAGGCTGCCATCATACACAGCCCTGACAGTGTCCTTGTGAAGAAATAAAGCCATCCTTGTCTTTGGAGAGGGCGTACAACACCTTCCCACTCTGTGAAGCGCCCCCCAACCAGCGATAATGTTTCCGAACAATGAGATCAAACATGCATTGCTTTGCATGTTGCTTTGTTCTGACTCTAGAAGACACCTTACCATCATCCTTTGAAATCTTTAGACTCCCTGTTTGTCTGGAGTAGCTCCTGCAGCTGTCGGCTGTTAGGGCGCCCGGCTGTGTTTTGGCATGCTTCCTAAATATCTCCTCAAACTTTTCAGGAACAAACCTGCAAGTTGGTCAACCATACTATTTATCAATTCTACAGATAGGATATGCTACTGAATCAGTGTTTGTAACATAAGACAACTGTATAAGGTTCCTGTTAATAATGTATCAGGTTTGCTGTGACCAAAACCCACACAACTATGTTCAGGTACAGTAAAATCAGAGGCATCCCAACCATGGGATTGCAAGAGAATAGTTTTATATTTTTCTCTAGCCAGAATTTAACACTAATGAGTTCTTTATCTAATGCGAACACAAGTGTTGCCGCAATTGATCAGTCTCATTGTTTCTGTTGTCAGTAGCTGGGTAAATATTATGAACCAAACTCTCTTTTCAAACTTTACCAACTTAGACTTACTGTCTTTTAAGAACACTATTGGTACTTCAAATTAATGAAATTCATATGCATGGTTAATAAAACAGAAAAAACCAGCAAAGTTTCAATTAACTATTGTCAGACTTCATCAACTTTCCCAAGTGGTAACTAGTTTATGTACTTTCCGTCACAACCAGAAAATCAAAGCAGGTTTATAAGAAATAAAAACTGTTATTTCATTCTTTCTTCCCCCTATATAACTCGATATAATTGCTTTCATGTAGCTATTTAGGGAATTACTAATAGTGAATGGATCAACAAAATTAGTGAAACATGAGTATATCCTCTTCCTTTTGAAAGTGTGTTTTTTAAGGTATGTTTCAGAGTAAGCACATTACCAGTATATGTTAAATAAACTGATAGTCCAACTCCCAGATAGCACAAAGTTATGAAGACATGGACTTTTAGTTCTTTCCAAGAACCACAATGACAATTATAAATTTAGACCAGATTACCCTCACCAGAAATAAAGACAATGTGCATGATCAACATAATTGTTCAGATTGCCAATTTCTACTCGTGACCCAGTGCGCTCTCACTTCACCAAAATTCTGCAACAATTCCTCCAAACTACAATGTAAGCACTTGGGATCTAAATAATCAAACTAAAAGATTTTTTGCATGGCAGTAAAACAATATCAAATCTATTTAATGTTATGCACAGTAAGAAATAATTTATTTATAACAGGGACCAAGATGAAAGTGCCCTATATATATGTTAGCTTCTCCCAATTCAAAAATTAAACCAAAAAAATACTACTGCAGTTGTAACATGACCTTTTGGTCGATTTCATGCCTTGGCACTAACTTACCTGCATTGGCAGTAAGTAAATCCACAACGACGCTTTGAGCAATCCTGGGAGGATTTACCTGCTATATCATAAGATGTTAATTACTAATAATCGTCTATTCTTCTCAAGTGTTGTCTTGTGAAGCAGCAGGAACCAACGTAAAAAATATCATTGACAGAATGACATGTATAAATCTGTTTCACTAACATGGTTCAAAGTGATATTTAAAGTCTACTTTTAGCATCAACTGATGCCATTGACAGCAGTCAATTATCCGAAACATGTATGAAATAGAATGAGGAGCCACAAACCTTGTATTCCAGGAATCACTCAACAGGCATCACTACCAACCCCATAAACTTGCGATGAACCATTTAAAATGCATTCATGGATTAATCCACAGGCCTTTTCCATGATGACTTCAATAATAAAATTTTTAACTTGGCACAACAACGGAAGACACCAATTGACTGAACTCCATGATCATTTGTTAAACCAAAGCACAAGGCCTCAGCCACATAAGGAAAGACAACTGCAAAACAAAAGTTACTGATGCCGATCATTAAAGTACTCGCTGAATCAAGAAGGATGTGACATTTTCTCCATTCATTTGAGTTTATGCTAAATATTTCTTGCACAATCTATTCATTCATAGTCCAGACTCCAAATATGTACTCAAGAAAACTATGAATGAAGAGCCAAATTGAAATTATAGTACATGCCAAGAAAGGTCCGGTTCTCACCATATCTTGGAATCTTGGAGGGCCGCCTGGAGCGCGCGTAGGAACTCCACCTCAGCATCGCCTGGTCCTTTGCCGCCGCCATGCCCACAGCTCGCAGCCCCTTCCTCGGCTAGGGTTTGGAGCCGGATCAGCCGCACGTCTCAGAACGCCGCGAGATCGTAGTGGGGCGTCCGAATGCTCTAGAGACACGCACGGACGGCGGAGAGATCGGAGACCTCAGCGGCGAGCGCCGAGTCCTGCCTCGGCTGCTGCTTTGCTCGGGGG